>RXON01000421.1:0-43246 GCA_009667805.1 Leptobrachium leishanense | reverse complement strand
GAAATGGAAAAAAAATTCAAGGCCAAACGCTTCTAGAGAGCTCGCCCCATGGACAACTTCCGTAGTAAATCACTTGTGGACATGCTGCTCTGTTTGCAAAGAGGATACAGAACTACTGAGAGAACGCTGGAGATCATTACTGTATCATATTGTAAATGAGCACTCCTGGGAATCAGATGGAGAGGAAAAACACTGTGACCATGCACCGATATTAGAAAATGAAGCGAGAATGCGTAAGTGGATACAGAAAAGAAGTGCAAATTATAATAAAGTGGTTTCATTTGTGACAGATCAACGAATGGACAAAGACTTACAACACTTGTCATACTTCTGTCACACAGGCGATTTGGAAGTCTACCACAGCATGGTTCTGAAGTACCGTCCAAAGAGAGTGCACTTCACTCTAAATGGAATGATTGCACGAACCAAGTTGGCAGCATTGGTGCATAATTTCAATGTTGGACGTCAACAAGCCACTGTAATGAGAGCTCAAAGGGGACGAGCGAAGTTGGCTCTCTTCGTTTCCGACCTTTTTTTTTTTTCAAAAAGAACTAAGCAGTGGCAAGTTAAAAAAATTTATGAGAGAAATTGAACGGCGCTGTCTATTTATGTGAGGAAACTGGTCAATTTTGCTGCTCACCTATTAGGCGTACCTTTCACCTTCCAAAATCTCAAAGAAAAAATACAATCAAATGTATTTACAATCAAATGTATTTACATATATATATATGTGTTGCGCTCCCTGTAAATACATTTGATTGTATTTTTTCTTTGAAAAAAATGTATGAACCCACGATGACTATACACTTATTTACATTGATGTCTGATGTACTGAAATATGCCTTGAGAGAAATTGACTTGCAGTGGATGCCAATAAAAACAAAAATGCCTCCAAACATTGCCTCCACCCCGAGACCAACAACAAGTACCTTAGTTGAGAAGCATATGTCACGCTTTGGTCAATAAAATATTTAAAAAATTTGTTACATTGTTCTATGTTTTTGATAGGTTTTATATAAAGTTTTATCTAGAAATTGCAACTTTTTTACATTTACATTGTGTGATTTAAGTAATTTCTATTATATATTTGTTACATTTTTTTTAATTTTTAAAAATAAAAATTGATTTTAAAATGGCGTATTATAATTGTATTTTTTAAATTGATTACAATGTATTTATGGATTATTTATTTATAGCTATAATGGACAGAGCACTCAGAACAGTATATGTAGATTGTATATGTGCGCGTTATGACACTTCCCCTTGCTCTGCTGGTTGTCGGTTTTTTGTATGTGTAATACAGCCCTACGAGTGTCGGCCTGTTGCAACAACCACTCGTAAACAGTACGTTGCATAGTGAATGCACTATACTGTTTCTTAATCAATGGTTTTTAGGGAAATTGTAAGCACCTTTGTTTGCATCAAACAACAGTGGTTAGTGAATACATAGAAATGTGTTCAAAAAAGTTATAAAGGAAAAAGAGGTAAAAAAATGTCAAAGAATTTTTTTTTCAGATTTTAATGAAATATATTATTTTAAAATAATTTTAACATAGTAT
Source organism: Leptobrachium leishanense (assembly GCA_009667805.1). NCBI lineage: Eukaryota > Metazoa > Chordata > Amphibia > Anura > Megophryidae > Leptobrachium > Leptobrachium leishanense. The sequence goes on along the minus strand of RXON01000421.1, from coordinate 41,687 downwards.
TTTTAAATATTTAAAACCATAACAATTATAATAAAATATATATAATTCAGATTATTACACGATTTATTCCAAAACCTTTTCCATTTTTATAACAAACAGCTAAAAAAAGTCAACAGCATTGGCATCAGCTTCGGCATCAATAAATCCAAGATAAATGTTGTCAGGTGAAGGAAAAGCTTCAAGTATATGTTGCACAACACATGACGGAATGGGCCGCCTTCTTCTGGGTCCTAGATATCCATAAACCCACATGGTGAATGCCCTGTATGTGGTTTTCCGGAAATCACTAAAATGAACAAAATTTTATTTTTTTTGGTTATAAAAAAAAAACAAAAAACAGGAAGATGATTTCTAGTAAGATCCAAAAATATTCAAAGACTAATGAAAATATTTTTTTAAAAAGCATCACAGACTTACACAGCTGTACGTTGATATATACTGGCCATGTGCATTACATTCAATGTGTTGCTCTGTAATACAGCATTTTACTTTATTTTTTAATGCCCTAATAAAAAAGCTGTACGTAATAAATACTCACCTTTCCTCCATCTGTGAGACTGAACGTAATCGTTTCCGCTGAAAGCTCATGCCATAACGATACAAGTCGATCACATTTTCACGGTCAACTAAGCGTTGATTGACGTAAACGTCTTCACAAATACACTGAGTTTTCGAGAAATTGTTCTTTTATTTTTTCTATTTCTCGGCAGCATATGCTTTCTTCCATTGTTGGCATTTGATGGCATTTTCCACACAAACACCAATCTGTGTTAGACAGTCTTTCTTCAATTTAAAGTTTTTTATTTTGAAATAAGTCAGCATTACATCATACTGTAAAATAATGGATGACCTCGCAGGGCCAAACAAGAAGACATAACAAGCAACGGAAACCACACATGGCCAAAAAAGTGTCATCGTAAAAACAGCGAATTGAAAAAATCTAAGGATAGCAATATGTTAGCAGAAAACATCCCCTAGACGGGGGGTCTCATCAAGGTGGGAAATCAAACATATATAAATGCAGCCACTTAAGGCCGGCCAAGGTAACTACGGTCAGCTGGTCAAAAAACATGCGTCGCAAAGAAGGACAGGGCGGTAAAAATAAGTAAAAAGGCAGAAAGTACCATGTGCAGGCAAAAAAGCAAAAGCCCTATGCAATCCTCAACACTTGGTTGTGGCACATCAAGGACATCATTATATCTTGGATCAGTGCGATTAGGATCCAGATAAACTGTTGATTGATTAACCTTTGACTCTATCAGCGCCAAACGCTATCAAGAAAAAAACTAAAATTTCAATGTGATTAGTTCAACTTTTAAATATTTCATGAAAAAAAAAAAAAATTACCCGTCTCTCAAGTTCTTCTTCGGGAACAATAGACTCAGTGTTTCTCTCCATTGTAACTTTTCTGTTAATGACAATGTACTTTCAAAAATATATTCTTTCATATAGCATTATGTACAACAACCTCTCAATATCACTCTCCTACACTTATTGCCATTCCATTTTGCAAAGACTGCACTTTCAGTGTGCTGTTATGCGAGGCAATCAGTGCAAGGGATCTAGCGAATGCTGATTTCTGCAGACACTTTACACCGCATATATATTTTTTATACATGTATATTTACACACATTTACACAAATCTATTTAGTGGGTTATTCAAAAATCCATGTTTATTTTATTTTTATTTTATTGTCCCCTCCCCAGCATCCAATTTATTTTATTGTCCCCTCCCCAGCATCCAATTTATTTTATTGTCCTCTCCCCAGCATCCAATTTATTTTATTGTCCCCCTCCCCAGCATCCAATTAATTTTATTATCCTCTCCCCAGCATATAATTTATTTTATTGTCCCCATCCCCAGCATCCAATTTATTTTATTGTCCCCTCCCCAGCATATAATTTATTTTATTGTCCCCTCCCCAGCATATAATTTATTTTATTGTCCCCTCCCCAGCATATAATTTATTTTATTGTCCCCTCCCCAGCATATAATTTATTTTATTGTCCCCCTCCCAGCATCCAATTTATTTTATTGTCCTCTCCCCAGCATATCATTTATTTTATTGTCCCCCTCCCAGCATCCAATTTATTTTATTGTCCCCTCCCCAGCATATAATTTATTTTATTGTCCCCTCCCCAGCATATAATTTATTTTATTGTCCCCTCCCCAGCATATAATTTATTTTATTGTCCCCTCCCCAGCATATAATTTATTTTATTGTCCCCTCCCCAGCATCCAATTTATTTTATTGTCCCCTCCCCAGCATATAATTTATTTTATTGTCCCCTCCCCAGCATCCAATTTATTTTATTGTCCCCTCCCCAGCATCCAATTTATTTTATTGTCCCCTCCCCAGCATCCAATTTATTTTATTGTCCTCTCCCCAGCATATAATTTATTTTATTGTCCCCTCCCCAGCATATAATTTATTTTATTGTCCTCTCCCCAGCATATAATTTATTTTATTGTCCTCTCCCCAGCATCCAATTTATTTTATTGTCCTCTCCCCAGCATCCAATTTATTTTATTGTCCTCTCCCCAGCATATAATTTATTTTATTGTCCTCTCCCCAGCATATAATTACAGAATTTTCCTAAGAATGAAGGGAAGTTTGAATTGTAATAAAGGACTCAGAGGCGAGTATTGCGTTTCTTTCTTGCTTTATAAATCACAGCAGCAAGGTACAATAAAGTTGAACTGAAAAAAACTTCAAACAAGGTGTAAACATAAGAGATATATAATCCCTCCCCATCCCTCCAGCCAATCCTGTCGCCTTCTCTCTTCTATAAATCGATCCCGGGTAGTGTCCTAAGGCCTCTTTCTTGGTGCAGGCAGAACATCCACACGAACATATTTAGAGGCGGAACTCCGAAAAGACCGAAAAAACACAGTTCCAGCAGGGGAATGGAAGATCGACGAAGTCAGTGCGAAATCAGGGAGCTGGAGAGAGAGCAGATACATGAAAATAATCAGAAATACATCGAATAAGGAGCAAGCCGGCAATGACTGGTACGACAACCCCCATGAAGAGGGTGGGAGAGGCGGGCAATACTCGCCTCTGAGTCCTTTATTACAATTCAAACTTCCCTTCATTCTTAGGAAAATTCTGTAATTGTAATGCTCGGACTCAGAGGCTCCTATTGCGAGTTCAAAGCTGATCTACCAGGGGTGCGGACCAGTGAACAATCGGCTTGAAATAAAAAGTCTTAAAGGTAGACTCTCTAGACCAATCCGCAGCCTTAAGGAGATCTTCAAGGCGGCATCCAGCGGCCACCGAGGAAGAAGCCATAGCAGAGCGCACCGAGTGGGCACCATAAATTGATACATCAACACCTGCGAGGGAAAGAAGCCATTTTAACCAGCGCGCTAATGTCGTGGAACCAACCGCGCGATGGGGTGGCCTAAATGAAATAAACAAAGGAGACTGTCGCAGGGAGCGCAAAGAAGCAGTGCGCGTTTCGTATTCCTGTAAACAGAGAACTGGACATAATTGAGGTGAGTCTGGGAAAGCAGGATAGAGTACAGAAGTTAAGGAGGTCTTGGTACGTCTAGTGATGTCGAATCTGACCCCCTCGGGCACAAAAGATCGAGCCCGAAAGTCCAGAGCACGAACATCACCCACCCTTTTACAGGAGATCAGACAGAGCAGTGCAACTAGTTTAGCGGAAAGTTGATGGAGTGAGAGGAACTCGTTAGATGGCCACTGGGAGATGAAGCGTAAAATTAATGCAACATCCCAAGTGGTCGAGTAACGAGGGAGAGGGGGACGAGAGAGTCTCATGCCCCGCAGGAGTCTACAGACCAATGGGTGGCGACCCAGTGGTATCCCTTGAAATCCCACGTGTTGGGCCGATAAGGCTGACCGAAAAACGTTAACTGTGCGATAGGCTTTACCCGAGTCAAAAGTCTCGGACAGAAAGTCCAGTACGAGCCTCAGAGGAGCCTGAAAGGGATCCACGTTCCGTCCCAGGCACCAATGAAACCAGCAGTTCCAGGCAGAGTCGTAGCAGGCTCTGGTGCCTGGGGCCCACGCTCCCCTGAGGAGCGCGGAAGTCCGTTCCGAAACTTCCCCGGAGAGGTCGGGACCCCCGACACCAGACACGCCAACAGTCGACAGCCGTCGGGTGAGAACAAGGGATGAGGTGACAAGTCTGCATCCTGGAGGAGGTCCGGAAGGGCCGGCAGCAGTCTGGGAAAATCTGCCATCATTTGCAGCAGCATCGGGAACCATGGCTGATTCTCCCAGAATGGAACGACCAGGACTATTTCTGCGTGTTGTGTCAGAGTGTGGTGGAGTGTGCGACCCACTAGGTGAAACGGGGGAAACGCGTAGTGGCGATGCTGGTTCCATTGTTGTAGGAAAGCATCTGTCGCCAGCGCTTCCGGGTCCGGTCTCCAACTGAAAAACCGATGCAACTGTGCATTCAGTCGAGACGCGAACAGGTCCACTCGGAGAGGACCCCACAATTCTAAGATGGCGGAGAAAACTGAAGGCCGCAATCGCCAATCCCCGCAGTCCCTGGTGTGCCTTGAGTTCCAGTCTGCGATAACATTCGATAGACCCGGAATGAACTGTGCCTGAATTTCTAAGTCCCGCTCGAAACACCAGGTCCAAAGCTCGGTGGCCAGAGAGGTCAACAGCACTGAGCGAGGACCCCCCATACCGTTGATATAGCGTACCGCCGGAAAATTGTCCATCTTCAGCAGTAGACCGCAACTGTGGTGAGACCTCGCAAAGCACTGCAGGCCGAACAGTGCCGCCAGAAGTTCTAGCCCGTTTATATGGGTCTGGCGTTCCAGAGGGGACCAACTTCCCCCCGTTTGAAGGGATCCGCAACGAGCCCCCCAACCTGTGAGGCAGGCATCTGTTTCGATCGTCAGTCTCACTGGAAGGGGCTGAATGGACCTCCCGTTGAAGCACCGGAGGCTCCGGATCCACCAACGGAGATCCGAACAGGCTTCCGTGGACAACAGGATATAATCGGTGTACAGCTTCCCCGCCCGGAGGGAATGGGCCTTCAGGTGTTGGAGGGCCCGATAGTGAAGGGGAGCTGGCCAAATCGCTAATTTTGAGGCTGTCAGTAAACCTATTATGCGCGCCAAGTCCCTGAGTGGTACCGTTTGGCGACGTAGTAGCGAGCGAGATTCTTTTAGAATAGTTTTGCATTTTGTCTCGGGAAGGCTCAAGGATAATTTTATGGGGTCCACCACAAATCCCAGGAATTCCAGGACAGAAGACGGGTCCAGAATGGATTTCTCCGCATTTATCAGGAAGCCTAGTTCCTGAAGAATGGACACCGTCCACTGTACGTGAACCCGTAAGAGTGGTGGAGAGGCGGCCATCAGGAGGATATCGTCGAGGTAAATTATTAGACGAACCCCTTTTGATCTGAGTTCCGCGACGACCGGTTTCAGGAGCTTGGTGAAACACCAAGGAGCCGAAGACAGGCCGAACGGAAGGCAGCGGAACCGCCAAATTGATTCCCCCCAGCGGAAACAGAGAAAATTTCGACAGTGGTCGGCTATGGGGACTGTGAGGTAGGCGTCGTGTAAGTCGATCTTTGCTAGATAGTCGCCCTTGTGTAACATGTCCCGTAAGAGGTGAGCCCCTTCCATTTTGAAGTGTCTGTACACGACAAATGCGTTTAGGGCCTTTAGGTTTATTACTGGACGCATCCCGCCCCCCTTTTTCGCCACTAGGAACAGGTTGCTGACGAAACCTGTGGGCGGATAAGGGGCCGGTTCTATAGCGCCTTTCCGTCTCAGTTCTTTGAGTTCTAGATCTATCAGACATGCATCGTCTGGTGATAGTGGGATACCCAGTGGTTGGTGTGTTTGGAATGGCGGGGAAATAAATTCGATGGTGAAGCCCTGAATAGTTTGTAAGATCCATATGTCGTTGGTCATGGTCGCCCACCTGTGGGTAAAAAGTCTTAGACGGCCCCCTACTTGGAACAACTGTGCAGAGAGGAGGAGAGGTCTCACCTGAGGGTCTCCTGGATGGGTAAGAGCCTCTGTATCCTCTAAATCCTCGTCCTCTCCAGGGTCTGGATCTCGAGGGGAAGAACTGCGGCTGTTGAAATTCATAACCGGCGTTGCCGGTGTTGGAGCCATAATTATTGGGGCCCGGGGTAGGGCGGTTGTTGTTGGTAAAACCCGCACGGCCGGTAGCACGGCCCCGTGTTCTACCGGCCCTCCCAAAAACACGTTTTGGGAAAATCTTCTTAAGGGAGTGGGACACCTTGTCAATAGTGTTAAAGGCTCCGGAATATTCCCCATATCCTTTAGGAATCCCTTGCCGAACAAAAAGCCTTTTGCTTTGGCGGCTTGGTCTGTGCCCGCAATGGACGCTAAGGTGGGATCGACTTTTAAAAGGATTGATCTACGCCTTTCCGTAGCGAGAGCGGTATTGGCGTTTCCCAGGAAGCTTAAGGAGCGAAGTGCCCAGTTTGAGATTGCTGAGGGGCAAAGTGGGGTTTGGTTTAGGCGCGCAGATTCTGCGGCATCTAAGAGACGGACCAGCGGCCCCGCCACGTCAAGCAATTTGTCCTGACATAAGCGGAAGGCATGGTCCACACCTCTCTTAGCGGACCAGCCCTGGGGTTCAACATATTGGAGAAAACTGGCATCAATTTCGGGTGTGACAGAGGTTTTTCCTTCGGTCACCGGGCGAGGGCATTCGGCCTTCATTTTTGCCCGTGTGCCCTTGTCTAAATTTTTACGCAACCTCGCGTCCACATAACGTGCCACGTGAGGTTGGGGGGTCCACTCTGTGGATTTTGGGTGTTGCAGGTCTTCAGGACAGAATAAAGGGATTCCCATGGGGTCGTAGATCAACTTCGTTTCCGGAGTGGATGAAGGGAATACGGGGTCAGCAATTAGGAGTTCGTCCTCAGGGGCATGGATCTCCAAGGCATCTACTGCCTCCCCTTCATCTGACTCTGAATCTGGGTCCTCGCTCAGAGGATCTTCCTCTATCTCCAGAGTGGAGTGTGAGGGTCTTGCACGTTTTTGGGGGGTATCCGCCACTAACGCCCGGCGGTTGAGGGCTCTTTTACGTGCAGATGTGTCAGGCACAGAATCCATAGGCATTGGTAAGGGGTTGCCAGCCCCTCTCTGGGTATGTTTAGATTTGTGCACTGACTTCTTGCCCGCAGCACGAGGCAGGGGCGTTTCTGGAGGCCTCACCGTGGTGAGTGGGGTGCCTTGATCAGTATCCGCTGATAGCGGGGTCATATTTTTAACATCGGCAATGGCTTCAGCCAGGGTTGATTTAAAGTCAGCCGACAACACGGCGACTGCATTAAAAACGGCCGCGTTAATAGAGGCCTGTATAGCAGGGTCGAGTTGGGGAAATGAAGGGGTATGGAGCTGAGGAGTTATGTGCGTTTTAGGGGAAGGTTTACTAGCCTGGTCTGGAATGTGCTCAACCGAGCCATCTGACTCCTCTGAAGCTTCCGCAGGGGACAGAGCTTTTGTCTGGGGTTTTTGGCGCGGCATGTCTGAGAGCTCCAGTCACTCTCTAGGGATGTCAGAGGAGATTGAAAGAAAAGTGCGCGAAGCTGATTGCGCATGCGCGGCACCACGATGCTCCGTGCGCCCGGGAGGAAGCTCCACCCCGCCAGCGCCGGAGGACCGGGATGAAAAACCAAACAAAGTAAATATATTTTACTTGATATGCAGGGGCGTTTTTAACGCTAGCGCCGAGGGGTTCCCGCGGTTGAAGCCGGGGGAAACCGCAAAAATCAACAAATGTGCGCAAATATGATAATGAGCAGAGCGATACTTATCTTAGTCGCTAGCAGCAAGAAAGAGGCCTTAGGACACTACCCGGGATCGATTTATAGAAGAGAGAAGGCGACAGGATTGGCTGGAGGGATGGGGAGGGATTATATATCTCTTATGTTTACACCTTGTTTGAAGTTTTTTTCAGTTCAACTTTATTGTACCTTGCTGCTGTGATTTATAAAGCAAGAAAGAAACGCAATAGGAGCCTCTGAGTCCGAGCATTACAATTTATTTTATTGTCCCCTCCCGCAGCCGGACTTTCGTGCGACCGTACTTTGTATATTGGCTGTCATTGCCCGTCATTTGCTGCTAGTGCGGCCGTGATTATGTGTGCCAGAATGCACGTTAAAAATGCGCTGGTCTGACCCCAGACTTAATGGGTTAAAAAAATAAAATTTTATGCAGTAACATGCCACATATGCACGTCATTTTTTTCTTGTGAGTTAGAGCCACAGTTGTATAAAATTTTTAGATTGCAAGAATGATGCAAAAAGTGTTAGTTTTAGTTTTGGAATAAGGGTTAAGGTTAGTATGTGTTAATTTTAGGGTTACATTTAGGATGAAGGTTAGGGTTAGTATGTGTGACAGAACCTACCATCACTGGGGCATCTGGAGGGGGCTGTGGGCTAGCCTCCTTTCCAGAGACTATGGCCCATGAAAGAGACTAATTGGGGAACTGGTGGATCTTATAAATATATTTGGTTTTTCACTATTTTAAACATCCCCAACTAAAGATTTCTGATGTGTGTTATTCCCTTGTGTATTTATTGCAGAGTCTCCTGTTGTGTATATTGTGTACATTCCTTCTATTATGTATCCTCTCTCTGTATTACTACCTGCTCTCTCTATAGTGTACATTCTCTCTATAAAGACGATATTCCTTTGTTTTACCTGTTTTCCCTTCCCCCTTCTCCTCCCAGGAGGTCCCATTGTTTGAAGGTCCCATTCCCTGTGCAGTTATATGTGATGCAGTCATGAAGGGGTTGTCCCTTAATGCACATAGCTGTGTGTCTGTGTGACAAAACAGTTAGTCTGCTTTTGAATTTCAATGGTCTGCATCCTTCTTTCAGCTGCGGTTAAAGTTTGGGTGGGCTGTTAGGGAAGATTCTCCGGTGACAGTGGGGACTGTTTTAAAGGGGAGAGAGCCTACTAACGGAGGTACTCAATTAGGGTACAGCCGCTCCATTCCAGTATGTGTTAATTTTAGGGTTACATTTAGGATGAGGGTTAGGGTTATTCCAATCTTCAGTACAGTTCTATCACACGCGCTTCATTTTGAAGCAACGGATTCTGCTTGAGGGTCAAAAGAAGGAGTTGTTGGTTAGGGTTAAGCAGAACCCCTAAAACTGACACTTTCTGTTTGCACGTAGAATGGTGGTAACTTGCACTGAAATACGTGCGCCATTTTCCCAACCCAAAAAATACTATAGGGATAGGGTTTATTGGTGGAACTTTTTGAATCATAAGTGTATCTATAAGTTGGTCATCATAGAGAGTATATTATACAGAGATTATCTATACTTTCCAGTTTATCTGTGTCTTGCCTTACCTGTCAGGAGGGTCCTTCTTCTCCTCAGTGTACCACCTGACTGGATTGCAAGGTCATGGCTCATCCGACCTGAGGCCGCACTCCCTGGTGGCCCCGCTAGTCTCAAGTGCCCCTGGCAGGTGTCAGTCCGAGAGGTAGTGTGGTCACAATGGGTTTCAACGTCGTCCGACAGCGTGTGGAACCACAGTCGCCATCTTGGGTCTCCCTGATGGGGTTTTCGAATCAGGGCAGGCAATGGGAGTGGCTAGGGCAACGCAAAGTCAGGAGGGGATGTGGTCCTCAGGCACAGGGAAGGGAGGTAGGTGGACTGCATACCTTCTCATTGCCCTATGGAGGTGCTGGAGAAGTTGGGCTCCTCCCCTGTGGGAAGGACCGGGATGGAACCTCTTATAAAAACCTCCACCTCCATTGAGACAGTGCTCAGTTGTCTGCTCTCCTGTGCGCTGTGCACTTCATTTCCATATGTGCTGTGGCATCCTGATCCTTGGCTTTTGTTTACTGACCCCTGCAAGAACGCTGCCTGCCCTGACCCTTGGAGCATCCATAACCACCATTATTTTATCCTTGGCTACTAACATTTGGTGGTTCCTCGCTGTGCAGAACCTGTGGTGATTGATAAAGGCATGTGCTTCCACCAACCTCTGCATAATTCAAAAATATTAATTTTGGAAGGACTCAAAACCAGAAAACATGGTTTGAAAAGACGGAGCCTTGAAATATTGTTGTGTCTGTCGCTACCTGGTCACTGATATATGTAGTATGTAATGCCGTTGTATGTGCGGATAAGGGTTAAATAAATCTATTGATCACTGTGAGTAAATAAAGTGCTAGTGTCTTATACGAATATGCTACTTCCCTGACAAAATGGAAAGTCAAAGAAACTTGTGCATACGTTACCAACTCAAATATCACACACTTAAAACATCAATATCGTGTAAAACCAGATAATAGTTGTGCAGTTCCGAAAAATTATTTACATTGAGGACTGAAGATAAATTAAAACACGGTCTTGCTGCCACCTACAGGCTTGGAAATGCCCTTAATGGTGTCCTAAATGGTTTAGTGGAATAGTGAGGCCGCTTGGAGGCTAAAATGCTTAGTGTAGACCAAATAAAAAGTGCTGTTGCACAAAATAGATGGGTTTCTCGTAAAAGTGATACTTCCCTACAAAACAAAACAGAACAGAGGAGCCACCTAGTGGCTAAAGTGCATAGTGCAGACAGAGGAATATATAGAATCATAGAAAACTGTCGGCAGATAAGAACCTTTCGGCCCATCTAGTCTGCCCAATTACATGGATACTTTACCTGGATTTATCTTTTATTTAGGATAGCCTTATGCCTATCCCATGCCTGCTTAAATTCAATTACTGTTTTGGCCTCTACCACTTCTACTGGAAGGCTGTTCCGTGTATCCACTAGGGATGAGCCGAACACCCGAGTTCGGTTCGCATTCGAACTCGAACTTTCCAAATGTTCGAATTCGAACTCGAACTCAATACAAGTCAATGGGGCTGAAAGTTCGATTTTTAGAGTGCCCTCCAAGAGGGCATATATGTTAGATATTTGCCATAAAAGGTGTATGGGGGTCCGGGCAGTGCCCTGGGGGACAGGAAACAAGGACAAAAAGTTTTTTAAAAAAAACGTTTTTAAAAGGGACAGTGAGTTTTCCATGAAATAAGGGTTAAAAATAAAAACAAAAAATTCCTTCAAATATCCTGCCTAGGAGGTCCCCATAACCTGCCCGTGAAGTGGCGGATTTCTAGGATGTATAGAAATATGTAAAAACCAAAAAATGACATTTCAAATGACGATAAATGCTTTTGCTTTAACCCTTTCAATGCGGAGGACGCGCTCAGCGCGTCCAACCGCATTCCTACTTGGCTGCGGAGGACACGCTGAGCGCGTCCTCCCTTCGCAGCCCGCGAACAGCCGGTATTCCGGCTGATCGCTCGGCCCCCCGGTGTGGGCTGACATCATCGATGTCAGCCCAACCTCATCGATGTCAGCCCAACCTCCGGGACCCAGGCGGGCACGATAGGCGTCATCGCGCATGCACGATGACGTCTATTTCATGCACCCCCCCCCGCCATTGCAGGGAAGGTGCCTGACCTCTCCCCCTCCCCATACGTGCATGCCAGCGGTTAAAGGCAGGCACCGCCTGGAAGGGCACAGCCTTTAACAGAGCAGAGCGCGATGGCGCCAGTTTTCAAATTAACCCCTTGCTGCCACCTATAGTGGAGATAGGGGGTTCCAATGAACCCCCTATCTCCCGATCCGTGACAGCTAGGGGTTAAAGTTTACTATCATTGGAACGGCCAGAGCGTGGCCGTTCCAATGATACCAAACATGACCATGTAAAAAGTAAAAAAAAATAAAATAATTAAGACATAAAAAAAAAAATCAAAAAAAATTAAATGTTTTTTTTTTTTTTAGATTTATTAGTGCAACAATATTGTTCCCATTTCAATTATAATGTGAACAATGATGCTGCACTAACTATTTTTTCTATGGGGGCGTTTGCTAAAAAAACACGAAATTTTCCCCAAAAAAAGTAACGATTCCTCATTTATAATTTTTTTAACAAGCGCACCCCATAGAAAATATAACCGCAAATGATACACATTTAAAATGTGAAAAAAAACACTTTACACATTGTAAATTATTGAAAATTCTAATTTTATTGCATTTTTTGTTATAATATACAGACATGACATAATGTATACATATAATAATGACATATTATGAATCTGCACAGTCTGCCGGAAAGAACAATATATAATATGTATGGGTCATATATTAAAATAAGGCTTCAAAACGCGGTTAAACATGATGAGCAAAACCGGTAAAAATGAGCTCAGCACAGGGGCAGGAAAAGGCTCAGCAGCGAAAGGGTTAATCTATCCATAAACAACTGCTTGGGGCGGCAGTCTGTATGAAAAGAGGAGACATTTTCGGACACGCAGAAAAAGTTTACTGATTTTTTGGCGGTGAAAAGCAGGAGAATGACTGGAGAATGGAAAATTCTAGACCAAATAGCCGATTTGGAAAGTGAGATAAATGGGAGAATTTTTCTGGTTTGGCTATTTTGACCTAGAATTTTCTCTTCAGTCATTCTCCTGAGTTTCACCTTTCTCTGAATAACCCTGTCAGGGTTATTCAGAGAGCGGTGAAGAGCAGGAGAATGACTGGAGAATAGAAAATTCTAGGTCAAAATAGCCAAACCAGAAAAATTCTCCCATTTAGGCTAGGGTCAGACTAGCGAATTTTTAACGTGCGTTTAGGCGCACTTAATCACGACCGCACTAGCAGCAATGACGGCCAATATACGAAGCACGGTCGCACAAAAGTCCGGCTGCGCAACGCAAGTGGAAAATGAACGCATTTTTTCGAGAAAGCAGAACCGCTAGTACGGACGTACAGAGTGCGCTGCGTCCGCTAGCGGCGCGTGATTTGGAGACGTCAGACTCTGCTCATGTCCGGCCAACATAACGTCCAGACAACCAAAGTTTCCTGGTTTGGATCCGTAAAAAATCACGCACAAAAATGTGCATCATATGACCGTGTTTGCGCATTCCGTGAAAAAATACGGCAATGCGTTCGGACGCACTTTTTGACGGTCGCTGTGAAAATGCGTTAGCCGATTTGGAAAGTGAGATAAGGTTAGGGTCAGACTATTTGGTCCAGATTGTTCTCTTTTCCTGCCATTCTCCTGGTTTTCACCTTTCTCTGAACAACCCTGAGAGAGAGGTGAAAGCCAGGAGAACTGGCAAGAGAAGAGAACAATCTAGACCAAATAGCCGATTTGGAAAGTGAGATAAATGGGAGATTTTTCTGGTATGGCTATTTTGACTAGAATTATCACTTCTCCAGTTATTCTCCTGCTTTTAACCGCTCTCTGAATAACCCTGTGAATGTTTAATCCCGAGGTGAGAAATAACATTGCTTTAGATGTAAAAAAGCGGGAAATAGGAAATTTGTATTTTTTCTACATGATCGGTTTGGTCTCATTAGAAAGGCCAGCATATTAGAGGGAGAAATTAACACTTTTCAAAAGCAGACACCACACCCCTCAGTATAGTCTACATACATACAAAGTATCAAATTCATTAGAACAGACTAAAAACACCTGGTGTGTTTATGACCGTTTGTGAACACAGGTCATTTAGAGTTGAGAATCTTTCCACGTACACATTAGTTTTTAATTCAATATCTAATAAACCGTTGCTTATAATATTCTGCAGTAAAGAGTCTCTTTCTTTCCAGATTTTTTAAGCATTTTTTATACTTTTTATACTTTTTTCAAAATTTCTTTTTTTTTTTGCGAACTCGAACCGAACACACCCAAAAAGTTTGAAGTTCGTGAACTTTCTAACGACCAAAGTTCGAATCGAACTCCGAACTGATCGAACCGAACAGCTCATCCCTAGTATCCACCACCCTCTCAGTAAAATAATGCTTCCTGATGTTACTTTTAAACCTTTGCCCCTCTAATCTAAGACTATGTGCTCTTGTTTTGCTACTTTGTTTCCTTTTAAATATACTCCCTTCCTCTACCTTGTGGATTCCATTTACATATTTAAATGTTTCTATCATATCTCCTCTGTCTCGTCTTTTTTCCAAGCTATACATGTTAAGATCATTAAGCCTTTCCTGGTAACTTTTCTCCTTCAAGCCGTACACCATTTTAGTAGCCCTTCTCTGAACTCTCTCTAAGATGTCTATATCCTTCTGGAGATACGGTCTCCAAGTGCTCCAAGTGAGGTCTCACCAGTACTCTGTAGTGGCATGAGCACTTCCCTTTTCCTACTGCTAATACCTCTCCCTACACAACCAAGCATTCTGCCAGCATTTCCTGCTGCTCTATTACATTGACTACTTACCCTTAGATTCACTGCATAATAACCCTAAATCCCAACCCTCAGATGTTCAAATATTCTATATTCAGCCCTTGGGTTTTTACGCCCCAGGTGCATTATTCTTGCACTTATCCACATTAAAACTCAATTGCCACATCTCCCACACATTTTTTAGTTTACCTAAATCATTTGTCATTTGGCTGATCCCTTCAGGAACGTCAACCCTGTTGCAAATCTTTTGTGTCATCAGCAAAAAAAGACATACTTTACCATTAATACCTTCTGCAATATCACTAATAAAAATATTAAATAGAATGGGTCCAAGTACTGACCCCTGATTACCCCGCTGGTTAACAAGACCTTGCGCCGAATAAACTCCATTTACCACAACCCTCTGTTGCCTGTCACTCAGCCACTGCCTAATCCATTCAACAATCTTGGAATCGAAGCTCAAAGATTGCAATTTATTGATAAGCCTTATATGCGGAACAGTATCCAAAAGCCTTTACTGAAATCTAAATAAGCAATGTCTACTGCACCACCTGTGTCTATTATTTTTGTTACCCAATCAAAAAAAGTCAAGATTAGTTTGACATGATCTCCCTGAGGTAAACCCATGTTGTTTTCTGATCCTGTAATCTATGTTTTTAGATGTTCAACAATCCTTTCCTTTAAACCCTTCGCTGCTGAGGCTTTTCCCGCCCCTGTGCTGAGTCATTTTTTACCTTTTTTGCGCATCATGTTTAAACCTGTTTTTAAGGGCTTATTTTAGTATATGACATCGACATATTATATATCGTTCTTTCCGTCAGACTCGGTAGATTCATAATATGTCATTATTATATGTATACGTTATGTCATGTTTGTATATTATTAACAAAAAATGCAAATAAAATATGTATTTTCAATAATTTACAGCGTGTAAAGTGTTTTTTCCACATTTTAACATGCGAGCAATTGCGGTTATATTTAGTGGGGTGCGCTTGTTAAAAAAATTAGAGATGGGTCTCGTTACATTTTTTTTTGGGGGAAATGACACCATTTTTAACAAACGCACCGCATACAAAAATCGTTAATGCAGCATCATTGTTCACATTATAATTGAAATGGAACAATATTGCTGCATTAACAAACCAAAAAAAATAAATAAAAAGTGTTTATTTTTTTTTTTAAAATTTTTTTTAAATTTTTTTTTTTTTTTTTTTTTTATTTTTTCTTTCTTTTTTTACAATTTTTTTTACTTCATGTTTGGTATCGTTGGAACGGCCATTGCTCTGGCCGATCCAACGATATCAAAATTTAACCCCTAACTGCCACGGATCGGGAGATAGGGAGTTTCATTGGAACTCCCTATCTCCACAGTTCGTGGCAGTTAGGGGTTAATGCTAGGACTGGCGTCATCGTGCTGCGCACGATGACGCCAGTCCTCTGGGGGAGTTCCCGGAAGCTTGGCCGACATCCAAGATGTCGGCCAGCTCCCGGGAAGGATCGCAAATCGGCGCTTTTTCAGCGCCGAGATTGCGATCCAGCTCCCCAGGGGTTAATGCCAGGCATCATTTGGAAGGGCAGGCTGTGCCTTCCAAATGATGCCTGGGTTAGCCCCTGTGAGCCGCCGATCGGGAGGGAGAGAGGTCCGAAGGACCTCCCCCCCTTTCAGGCGCCTCCTCCGCACATGCGGGGGGCGCACTGAATTAGGTGTCATCGCGGGGGCGCGATGACCCTAATAATGGCGGCCACTGCTCCGGATGCCGGCTGACATCCCGGGATGTCAGCCCGCACCGGAGGGGCCAGCGATCGGCGGAAACCGGCCGCGAACGCTGACCCCAATGCGAGGACGCGCTCAGCGCGTCCTCCGCATACCAGCGGGAATGCTGAGGACGCGCTGAGCGCGTCCTTAGCATTCAAGTGGTTAAATATTTAAAAGTTGAACTAATCACATTGAAATTTTAGTTTTTTTCTTGATAGCGTTTGGCGCTGATAGAGTCAAAGGTTAATCAACCAACAGTTTATCTGGATCCTAATCGCACTGATCCAAGATATAATGATGTCCTGATGTGCCACAACCAAGTGTTGAAGAAAGACTGTCTAACACAGATTGGTGTTTGTGTGGAAAATGCCATCAAATGCCAACAATGGAAGAAAGCATATGCTGCCGAGAAATTGAAAAAATAAAAGAACAATTTCTCGAAAAACTCAGTGTATTTGTGAAGACGTTTACGTCAATCAACGCTTAGTTGACCGTGAAAATGTGATAGACTTGTATCGTTATGGCATGAGCTTTCAGCGGAAACGATTACCTTCAGTCTCACAGATGGAGGAAAGGTGAGTATTTATTACCAGCTTTTTTATTAGGGCATTAAAAAATAAAGTAAAATGCTGTATTACAGAGCAACACATTGAATGTAATGCACATGGCCAGTATATATCAACGTACAGCTGCGTAAGTCTGTGATGCTTTTTTTAAAAATATTTTCATTAGTCTTTGAATATTTTTGGATCTTACTAGAAATCATCTTCCTGTTTTTTGTTTTTTTTTATAACCAAAAAAAAATACATTTTGTTCATTTTAGTGATTTCCGGAAAACCACATACAGGGCATTCACCATGTGGGTTTATGGATATCTAGGACCCAGAAGAAGGCGGCCCATTCCGTCATGTGTTGTGCAACATATACTTGAAGCTTTTCCTTCACCTGACAACATCTATCTTGGATTTATTGATGCCGATGCTGATGCCAATGCTGTTGACTTTTTTTAGTTGTTGGTTATAAAAATGGAAAAGGTTTTGGAATAAATCGTGTAATAATCTGAATTATATATATTTTATTATAATTGTTATGGTTTTAAATATTTAAAAATACTATGTTAAAATTATTTTAAAATAATATATTTCATTAAAATCTGAAAAAAAATTCTTTGACATTTTTTACCTTTTTTCCTTTATAACTTTTTGAACACATTTCTATGTATTCACTAACCACCGTTATTTGATGCAAACAAAGGTGCTTACAATTTCCCTAAAAAACATTGATTAAGAAACAGTACAGTGCATTCACTATGCAACGTACTGTTTACGAGTGGTTGTTGCAACAGGCCGACACTCGTAGGGCTGTATTACACATACAAAAAACCAACAACCAGCAGAGCAAGGGGAAGTGTCATAACGCGCATGGCAATCTACATATACTGTTCTGAGTGCTCTGTCCATTATAGCTATAAATAAATCCATAAATACATTGTAATCAATTTAAAAAATACAATTATAATACGCCATTTTAAAATCTATTTTTATTTTTAAAAATTAAAAAAAATGTAACAAATATATAATAGAAATTACTTAAATCACACAATGTAAATGTAAAAAAGTTGCAATTTCTAGATAAAACTTTATATAAAACCATATATCAAAAACATAGAACAATGTAACAATTTTTTTTAATATTTTATTGACCAAAGCGTGACATATGCTTCTCAACTAAGGTACTTGTTGTTGGTCTCGGGGTGTAGGCAATGTTTGGAGGCATTTTTTGTTTTTATTGGCATCCACTGCAAGTCAATTTCTCTCAAGGCATATTTCAGTACATCAGACATCATTGTAAATAAGTGTATATTGAAATTATGCGCCAATGCTTCCAACTTGGTTTGTGCAATCCATTCCATTTAGAGTGAAGTGCACTCTCTTGAACGGTACTTCAGAAACCATGCTGTGGTAGACTTCCAAATCGCCTGTGTGACAGAAGTATGACAAGTGTTGTAAGTCTTTGTCCATTCGTTGAACTGTCACAAATGAAACCACTTTATTATAATTTGCACTTCTTTTCTGTATCCACTTACGCATTCTCGCTTCATTTTCTAATATCGGTGCATGGTCACAGTGTTTTTCCTCTCCATCTGATTCCCAGGAGTGCTCATTTACAATATGATACAGTAATGATCTCCAGCGTTCTCTCAGTAGTTCTGTATCCTCTTTGCAAATAGAGCAGCATGTCCACAAGTGATTTACTACGGAAGTTGTCCATGGGGCGAGCTCTCTAGAAGAAGCGTCTTAGTCATCGATTTTGCATAGTGCCAGATGTCGAATTGATGATTTATATGGCCATACTTTTCGCGCATTAATTTACGGATGCCAACGTGTCTGTCCGTAGCAATAATTATAATTTGAAATCCTTCTGATAATATTTTGTCCAGTGAACACATAAACGCTTTTTTTCTCCATGGCTGATGATGATGTGGCTTCATTAACTTGGATTACTGAATCAACAATTTTTTTGGAGTCATATTCGATGAATGTGTAGGTACAATACTTTGCAGAGAAACCTGGGCTGTCACATTGAGCATCACCAGTGATACAAATTGCTTTGCCCTTTAAATTGTGGGCGATCTTGATTCGTTTGTTTTCATAATGATTACCAATAATTGGGAATAAAAATTTTTTTGATAGAGGTAATGTACAGATCGCGAGATGAAAGGCACTCCAAGTAATTTAAAATATTCATTCATTTTCGCAAAATGAGATCCACTAAAAAGGATTGCAGAACTGGCCAATATATTGCCAATGGATCTCCTTCCAATCATTGGTTGGCTTTTCCATACAAAGCATTTGTGATTTTCCTCACATATGGAATAAACCCTCACTAAACACCCTGTTGTTTCTTTCTCAAATGACATAATCGGAGCGTCACGATGAACTAGGTTTGTGCATTTGTTGATTTTTTTTTTCAAAAGTTCATCTAAACTTGATTCAAAAACAAACTTTTTTCTTAAAACAAAATCTTCAATACTTGGTTCAGATTGCAAGGATTCACCGAATCTACTTTCTTCAGTGTGACAATAGAGAGGATCGAACTGTAATTTCTGTTGAGATCACTAATCGGCATGTTTGAAAGGGACAACAACATACTGAGAGGATCGAACTGTTGCAGATGATCTTGTCCAGCAAGTTGTTGTTATAGTTTGCACGGTCAGGAACTCGGGATGTTTGCACCTGGATGGCAGGTGACAATGCAGTTGCACTGATAAACGAGATATTGATGGTATGATGAAATCTAACCAGGTTGATTTAGAATGATGGATGATGGTTGTAATTTGCAGGAACAGAAATGGGGAATCAGGATCAGTAGCAGTAGACAATAGCAAGGGTGTTCCTCTGAGCATGAGCCTGAACCAGCAATGTGTGAGTGCGGGGCAAAGCCATTTCGTAGTCACAGTTTGATGTTTAACTCTTACACTGCTGAGTTGCTTGCACAGGAACAGGATGGAAGTGCACATTCATGCTGATTTGACAGCACGACAGGCATTCTGTTCCAATTTTCCGATGAGTCAAACCAGCACCATGCATCACTAATTGACAACATATCACGTGTCGAGGTGAACGCGTCTTTAAAAATGTTTTTTTCTGTCTGCATTGAAACAGTCCTCTGCGCAAAGCCTTTTTTTGTCGAAACAGATTTGTTTAGAGTCATATCCGATGTTTGCGAACCAGAAGACAAAATCTGTTTGTTTGGTATTTTATATTGTGAGCCCGTAGTGTAGTCATGATCTTCTATCAAAATCGCAGCGACGTCATGATGAAGTGTTGGTCTGTCTGCCTCTTCTGTAAAATAAATTGATTGCCCAGAAGCACGAATTCCTGAATAAGGATTTGTAATTTGAGGAATGTCCAAAAGACAAATTGATGTGTTTTTTTTTAAAAAAAATGGTTAGGATTGCATTTTTAGATAACAACTTCCTTTTTTCTAACAGGTTGAAGCAATCTTGAGTGAAATGATCTGAGCAAATTTTCAGTCTCTGGCCTTTTTGTTTGTGTTAAAAATTTCACTGTCTCATCGATATCCTCAAAGTGGTCATTAGTGGATTGCAGCCAGGTTTTTGCTCTTTCGAACATCTTTTGGGAAGCTGTGCAAAGTGACACCCCTTTCTCTTGTTCTTCTCCCATCATAATTCTGGCATCCGACAACAAAGCACATGGTTTAGTTCTGGTTTTAAATACACCGAAAAAATTTATAGATTTAGTTGGAATATAATTTTACGTCTACAAAACAAAGTGAAGATCCACTGCAGGATAGATGCAAACTTCCACGGAAGAATAGATGCAACATTCCAATAAAGGATACATGTAAAATAAACATGAATGATACATGCAAAGTTTCAAACAACGATACATGAAAAGTTATAAAGAAGGATAGATGCAAACTTTGCAGTGCTCTCTGTTTTCAATGCCGACTATAAATAGGTGGTGTGCATTGTGCAAGGCAAAATATGCACAGTGCAAACGAGTGAGGAAGAGCGGCGCACGTCACCTATGCCTAGTACTTTGAAAGCCTGGTGCTTCAATAAAGATAATTTTAGCAAGTAGTTGGGTGAGCGGATGGGGACAGCAGTGGTTAATTATTAACCGTACGTTTTAATACACTTGTGGTTTATAATACAGAGGATGTAATTCAATAAACACTGTAGTTGCACACAATGGTTTAATTCACCGTTGTGTGCAACAACGGTGTTGTTTGGCTAATTTGTGGGCATATTTTTCCGAGAATTTGCCAGCCAAATTGGCACGCGAATTGCAAGGTGATATTGCCATCGTATTTCACAGCGCTGTCGCCACATTTTTAAAATCGGATCACAATATCTACAGCATTATATGACGCCAATCTGGACGGCATATATACGGTGATCCGCGATTAACAACGTGGCAATTTATCTGTCAAATACAAAGCAAATATCGCCGTGCAATTTATGTGCCAACACGCCTGGGAAATTTACCACCAAATATGCTCATGAATTAGCCAAATAACACCGAAGGTTATTCAATAACCACGTGTGAAAATTGAAAAAAAGGGGTGCAAATGATAAGTGGAAAACCACCATCAAAGAACCCCTTAAAAAGTTGGGATAAAGAATGTATAAACTTTATTAATGGACATTGCCAAATAATCAAATAGATAAACAATTATTAAAACAAAAAACAGGTTGTCACGTGTGAAAACAAACAGTGGTTGTAACACTATGGACTTAATTGAACCAAATACTAAATCTATGTGATATATTCTAAATTAGGACTGCCAATTAGTAATGGATAGCATGTAGCCAATGCTGTAAACTAGCCCAGATTGTTGCAATAATTAAAGAAAAAGAATATACTCATGATTATAAGGTATCATGCTTGTACATAAAAGTAATATAGTATGGATGTTAGGTTGCCAACAAATATGAGTAATAGTGTATAACCAGTGGTGTGAGTGATACTTTCACTAGGTTATCTATTAGACCTTGATAGGATTCAAATAGTAATTATCGATATATAAGTAAGTTTGACACACACCCGATATAAGATACAACAGATTATACTGTATTATAGAGATTGGTAGCCACCCACACAACGATTTGGGAATTGATAATTGGAGCAGACAAAATAACGTATTTATATGTCAATTTGATCGTGCAACACGTACTACAATTAGACTAGTCCTTTATTGAACAGCTCCAATAATTCTTTGGAATAGAGAATGATTCTCAATATTGTTAGGTTGAAATCTTGATCATAAAGAAATCCGGTTAAACTGTATACATGTAACGACGTAATATAACAGACACTCAATATGAGGTATGGAGGTCAAGTTTTGATATAGAAATTAAGGGACCAATCCGCATACCAAGCGGAAGTTAGCTTGAGAGTCAGACAAAAAACGTGTATATTTACCACGAAACAGCCACACTCCAAGTGGAGGATTTGATAAGACTGAGAAGGAGGGTATTAGCGTAGAGTCATGCTCTAATAATCGGCACTCGCTTGTAGCCTTGGTTGGGTTATTATTACGAGCATATATAAATACAGAAAAATTAAATCGATGAAAGCCCAGTACTGCATGAATAAGGGGCTAGATTCGCATATGAAAATCAATCATCAATAACATATTAGGTGGAAATCACTCATTTGTATAGCCGAATGGCCACACACCAAGTGGAGAATATTGAAAGCTAAAAGAAATATAACATTAGTATAAACTTAACAGGCACTCGATGTGGGGTATGGAGGTCAAGTTTTCATGTAAAATTTTAAGGACCATCCACACACCGAGCGGAGTTAGCTTGAGAGTCAGACAAATTAACATGTGTGTTTACCACAAAGCAGCCACACTCCAGGTGGAGGATTTAATAAGACTGAGAAGGATGGTACTAGTGTAGAGTCATGCTCTAATAATCGGCACTCGCTTGTAGCCTTTGTTGGGTTATTTTACGAGCATATATAAATACAGAAAAATTTAATCGATGAAAGCCCGGTGCTGTATGAATAAGGGGGCTGGATTCGCATATGAAAATCAATCATCAATAACATAATAGGTGGAAATCACTCATTTGCATATGCCGAATAACCACAAAACAAGTGGAAAATATTGAAAGCTAGAGAATTATAACATTGGCATAAACTTATATATACTTAACATAGATAACAAGCAGCACTATATTGTGTATATAACCTTAAATAAGTTTGAATTGCAAACATACATGTATTTAGAGAGGCACATCGGTAATTGCCCAGTGTTAGATATATAAAACACAATTCTCATATAGAAGTTAGACACTAGTTTTTCAGTGAGTATTGATTATAATAATAATTATCGCGACCACGTTCCAAATGACTAAAGTAAATAGTGGCAGCGTGTAATCATTCAAAATTTGCTGGATCAGCATCACTCACTAGATAATATGTTAAACCTTGATATGTCTAGAGTTGCAATCATATATATAGTGGTTTATATAGCAACAATCGTATGATGATGAGTGCATGAAGCTATGCTCAGCGTTGACCACACACCATACTATATTACTTTTATGTACAAGCATGATACCTTATAATCATGAGTATATTCTTTTTCTTTAATTATTGCAACAATCTGGGCTAGTTTACAGCATTGGCTACATGCTATCCATTACTAATTGGCAGTCCTGATTTAGAATATATCACATAGATTTATGTATTTGGTTCAATTAAGTCCATAGTGTTACAACCACTGTTTGTTTTCACACGTGACAACCTGTTTTTTTTAATAATTGTTTATCAATTTGATTATTTGGCAATGTCCATTAATAAAGTTTATACATTCTTTATCCCAACTTTTTAAGGGGTTCTTTGATGGTGGTTTTCCACTTATCATTTGCACTCCTTTTTTTCAATTTTCACACGTATTCTAGAGGGTTTAATCCCATTTCTAGTTGGGGTGCCCTTATTCTTATTTCACTTTCCCAGACTCTGGGATCAGTGATTGGTTCTTTCTTTCTTTTGTACATTTTGGTTTTAGTACCATTAGGGCATGTATTAAGACTACTATTTATTGCAATATCATGGCAGGTTTCTTGGCTTCAATGAAAGATAAAACACTATGGGGTAGGGATGCAGCAAGTGTCTTTTCAGAAGCTTTTGCGCATACAAAAGTTGTAGATGAATCTCTAGCAGGACAGTTCAATGATCTCACTAAACTATTACAACTACAAATGAGGTCTGCTTGGGAGGTATCTTCCCTCAAAACGTATATGAGTAAAGAGATGATACCTAGAGGACTTAGAGTTCCTAATATTCCTGCGTCTCATATTGTACATGAAAATTTTATAAAAGATTGGGAGAATGCCGCAATTGAATGTTCTAACAAATTTATGACCATTATACAAAAATATGAAAATATATTCCTAGAGGAAGTTGATAAAAAAAATTCAAGACAAAGTCGAGAAAGTTCAACAATACAAACAAGATCCAACCTTTATTGAACTTGAGACAAGATTACAACTGAAACTCGAGAAAATAGAGTCAGAAATTAAAATTCGCAAGCATAATAAATTCCTACGCGATCTGCGAGACTATAAAGAGGGAACGGTCTTTAAGAGACCTTAAAAACAATTTCCCCTAGAACTAAGAATGACAATGATGCCACCACTAGTGAATATGACTCTTCAGAACAAGAAAATAGTAATATTGAAACAGATGACCCCCCTCGGAGTATTCTTAGAAGAAAAGTTTCATTCTCGTCGCCTTTTTTAGAGGACGAGGCCCCCCACCAAGAGCACAATGGGAAAGAAGGGGCCAAAGAGGGGGAAGGAGAAACAGAAGGAGGAGATACTAAATGTAGACCTTAGAGTCATCAACTTGACTGATACGACTCTCACCGATAATCAGCTAATGGTCCTCCAAAAGGGTCTCTCCTTTGTTCCTAAGTCTAATTTCAATACTTTTAATTGGGTGAAAGACGTTAATTTTTCACAAGAAAACTTGCTCTAAGAAAATTTCATACAATCAAGAAAGAAAAACAAGCTAAATCTCAAGGACTCAGTCCTAAAGAATTTGAATGTCTGCAAACACTGGTGGGCTTGCTTGAAGAGAACGAGGATCCCGAAACAGACCGTACCCTCACCAACATGAAGAATAAGTCAACCTTTACACCAACTATAAAAAACTATGAGAACATAGATTTGTTCTGTAGATTGGTCTGTGGAGATATCGAGAAACTCAATAAACAAACACTGATCCAAAAAGACCCTGATAATCTCACTAAAAGATACGAATTGCGTTAAAACAACTTAAAGACTCTCGTGAACTAACCATCAAACCTTCCGATAAAGGTGGAAACATTGTTGTTATGACTAATCGACAATATGAAGAAATGGTTACTTCACTCTTGAGCGATACAAAGATCTATTCCACTCTTTCTCGTGATCCTACAGGTAGATTTTTTGGACGAACTGACTGACATATTGGAGAAGGGTCTGGGCACAGGGGTAATATCACGTGACGAATTTGAATTTCTGAATTCTAAAAAACCGAGACTATCAACGTTCTACGCTCTCCCTAAAATTCATAAAAATAGAAACCACCCTCCAGGGCGCCCTATTGTCTCGGGAGTTGGCAACCTTACCCAGAATTGTAGCCAGTTCATAGACCAACTGCTACAGAAACTAGTTATTAAACAACCATCATACTTGAGAGATACTAAACAACTCTTACAACTTGTAAAAGAACATACATTGACTGAAGATATGTGGCTTTGTAGTCTAGATGTAGAAGCCCTATATAGTTCAATACCACATGACAGAGGTTTACTTGCTGTACGAACTACCTTGGAATCTTCTAGGACTTATTCTCAAGAGAAGATTGAATTTATTCTGGCCCTATTAGAATTCATCTTGACCCACAACTATTTTCTCTTCAAAAATAATTTTTACCATCAAGCCCAAGGAAAAAGTATGGGAACTATATGTGCCCCCTCCTATGCGAACATCTATCTCTGAGTGTGGGAAAGAAATGATTGTTCTCAACCCTGAGGCTAACCCTTTTTTTGAGAATATTCTTTGCTGGCGTCGTTATATCGACGATGTTTTCATTATATGGCATTCGACGGAAGATGAGTTCCAGAGATTTGTTGAGTTCGTTAATCAGAACCAACTAAATCTGCGATTCACTCACGAGATCCATAAGTCTACTATTAATTTCTTGGATGTAACCTTGACTGTGAATGCTGATATGGAAATATCCACGACGCTTTTCAAGAAAAAGTCGGCCACCAATAATCTTCTTGATTGGACCAGTTACCATCCGGCACCCCTTAAATTGGGAATACCCTATGGTCAATACCTACGACTTCGTCGCATCTGCTCAACCGAGGAGGAATTTAGGGTAAAAGCCTGGACTTTAAAGAATGACTTTAGGTCAAAGGGCTATCCTAATAGAGTTCTCAAGAAAGCATTTCAAAAAGCCTCTGCATTGACGAGAGATACATTACTCATGGATAAAGTTAAAAAAGACACGAATCTCATTCGATGCATTGGTAATTATGACGAGGGTTGGTATGATGTTAGAGTCATCCTAGATAGATACTGGCCCTTACTTACATTGGATCCACATCTGCAGGATACCATCGGGGAACATGCATCGATTACATTTCGCCGTTGCCACAGCTTGAGAAACACATTAGTTCCAAGCCACTATCAAACAAAGAGTGCTGTACACAACACCTGGCTTCAAAATAAGCTTAAGGGAACATATGCATGTGGCAAATGTAAGAGCTGTTCTTCCATCCTAAGAAACTCCAAGTACTTTAAAGATAGCTCTGATTCACGATCTTTTGAAGTCAAGGCATTCTTCAACTGTAATTCCGTGGGTCTTGTTTATATGTTCACATGCCCATGTGGCAAAAAATATGTGTGGGCAAAACATTTCGACCCTTCAAACACAGGATTAGGGAACATGTTCTCTCCTTTCGTTGTCAAGATACCCCAGTGGCTAGACATTTTCGTGAGTGCCAAAATGGGAGTACATCTCAGATGCGCTTTTTGTTTGAATTGGTCAAATCCCATCAGAGAAAAGGAGATTATGACTTTGCGTCAAAGAGAAAGCTTCTGCATCTACACACTCAAGACTCTTTCTCCAAGAGGCTTAAATGAAGGATTCACCTTTACCCCATACATACACCAATAGTCACGAAAGATCTCTTCATATTTATCTACGTTGTTCCAACAAACATTAGGTGTAACTAATTATCTTTCAGATCGATTATAGCCAATTTTCTCAAATTCACTAATTTTAGGCGTATTGTACCTCTGGGAATTCTATTCCCTCCCTCCCCTCTTTTTTGCTGTTTCTCCTTCTATTTTTTTAACCATCTGTTTACATACAATTAGATTTACCTTAACAATTCATTTTTATTGTCTTCATCCCCTTAGAAAATTCTATTATATTTATTTTCTATTATATCATCAATCCCTAATTAATATCATGGGTTTCAATACTTTATGAATAGTATTATTTCTATTTTCACCTTCTAACTATGTATTATATATAATACCATCCACAATTCAATATATATCCTAAGCTGGCAGCTTTATGTATATAGATCACCTTATTGTTATATTAAGGGCTTTATATATATCACTTATACAGTTTAGAGCAATATTATTTCAGATCCATATTGTGGCTTTCCAATTTTGGAATAGATCTGAACATGGTGGACCTATACTAGCCATATGCTTCCTGTTATATTCCAGTAATTAAATGCAAATTTTTAGTATTACTCACATATGTATGGGTCCTATTTTTCTAAAGTGCCATGTATTGCTGTATTCTCAGACATTTTGGATATTTTTGCCAAGTTCTTTGGCATTGTGTACCTTGGTTATTTTAATACCATCGAGCAATTGGCTTCTATTCGAATACATATTAACACTTTGGTCTGTTCTTTTCAGGCCCCATGATTGGGTAATTCTTTATCATGTGACAGTATGTCGTATCGTGTACTAAAGGTACTTCCTTTGGCTCTCTGAATTTGAAATCCTGCTAGTATCATCATTGCACTACAGTGGCTCTACACTCTGAATACATATATGCTGCTTTCGATGGGAAATTATGCTAATATCTATTCCTTACAATAAGGATGCCAACAACTTGATTTATGAGATGCTGGATATACGGGGATATGGAGGCTTTATCCCAATTGGTTGTAGATGCAACACGTGACTTGTAGATTGACACATATTCTACCAATTGGTTTTTTGTATTGATGTACCTGGTGCGGGCCAATTTATGCAAATTATGCTCCACCTGGAGGGTCTGAAATTTTTGTATTTAAACAGATCTGAGGAGATAACACCATCAACGCTCCTGACGAAGCCACATGACCTGAAGTGGCGAAACGTACGTTGAGCGCGGTACAACACTGATGGGTCTTTACCCATTTTTAACTGCTTCACAATTTTTCTATAATCGATGACTCTTAACACTATGGACTAGTGGCTACAGCTCCTTTGGGTCTAGAGCTTAATTTGTTCATACTTCATATATATTTTTCAAGTAACCACTATGCTGTCAATGCCTTTATTTATACGCTAGGCTCTACTGTGATAATAACTTCCACTTGGAGTGTGGTCGGCGCCGAATACAGCTTTAAGCATTGAATGACTGGGCGATTGCTACCCTACCTCCCTCGAATTCTAAAATAATTTCCACCTGGTGTGTGGTCAACGCTGAGCATAGCTTCATGCACTCATCATCATACGATTGTTGCTATATATAAACCACTATATATATGATTGCAACTCTAGACATATCAAGGTTTAACATATTATCTAGTGATTGATGCTGATCCAGCAAATTTTGAATGATTACACGCTGCCACTATTTACTTTAGTCATTTGGTACGTGGTCGCGATAATTATTATTATAATCAATACTCACTTGAAAAACTAGTGTCTAACTTCTATATGAGAATTGTGTTTTATATATCTAACACTGGGCAATTACCGATGTGCCTCTCTAAATACATGTATGTTTGCAATTCAAACTTATTTAAGGTTATATACACAATATAGTGCTGCTTGTTATCTATGTTAAGTATATATAAGTTTATGCCAATGTTATAATTCTCTAGCTTTCAATATTTTCCACTTGTTTTGTGGTTATTCGGCATATGCAAATGAGTGATTTCCACCTATTATGTTATTGATGATTGATTTTCATATGTGAATCCAGCCCCTTATTCATACAGCACCGGGCTTTCATCGATTAAATTTTTCTGTATTTATATATGCTCGTAAAATAACCCAACCAAGGCTACAAGCGAGTGCCGATTATTAGAGCATGACTCTACGCTAGTACCATCCTTCTCAGTCTTATCAAATCCTCCACCTGGAGTGTGGCTGCTTTGTGGTAAACACACATGTTAATTTGTCTGACTCTCAAGCTAACTTCCGCTCGGTGTGTGGATGGTCCTTAAAATTTTACATGAAAACTTGACCTCCATACCCCACATCGAGTGCCTGTTAAGTTTATACTAATGTTATATTTCTTTAGCTTTCAATATTCTCCACTTGGTGTGTGGCCATTCGGCATATACAAATGAGTGATTTCCACCTAATATGTTATTGATGATTGATTTTCATATGCGAATCTAGCCCCCTTATTCATGCAGTACTGGGCTTTCATCGATTTAATTTCTGTATTTATATATGCTCGTAATAATAACCCAACCAAGGCTACAAGCGAGTGCCGATTATTAGAGCATGACTCTACACTAATACCATCCTTCTCAGTCTTATCAAATCCTCCACTTGGAGTGTGGCTGTTTCGTGGTAAATATACACGTTATTTTGTCTGACTCTCAAGCTAACTTCCGCTTGGTATGCGGATGGTCCCTTAATTTCTATATCAAAACTTGACCTCCATACCTCATATTGAGTGTCTGTTATATTACGTCGTTACATGTATACAGTTATACCGGATTTCTTTATGATCAAGATTTCAACCTAACAATATTGAGAATCATTCTCTATTCCAAAGAATTATTGGAGCTGTTCAATAAAGGACTAGTCTAATTGTAGTACGTGTTGCACGATCAAATTGACATATAAATACGTTATTTTGTCTGCTCCAATTATCAATTCCCAAATCGGTGTGTGGGTGGCTACCAATCTCTATAATACAGTATAATCTGTTGTATCTTATATCGGGTGTGTGTCAAATTTACGTATATATCGATAATTACTATTTGAATCCTATCAAGGTCTAATAGATAACCTAGTGAAAGTATCACTCACACCACTGGTTATACACTATTGCTCATATTTGTTGGCAACCTAACATCCATACTATATTACTTTTATGTACAAGCATGATACCTTATAATCATGAGTATATTCTTTTTCTTTAATTATTGCAACAATCTGGGCTAGTTTACAGCATTGGCTACATGCTATCCATTACTAATTGGCAGTCCTGATTTAGAATATATCACATAGATTTATGTATTTGGTTCAATTAAGTCCATAGTGTTACAACCACTGTTTGTTTTCACACGTGACAACCTGTTTTTGTTTAATAATTGTTTATCTATTTGATTATTTGGCAATGTCCATTAATAAAGTTTATACATTCTTTATCCCAACTTTTTAAGGGGTTCTTTGATGGTAGTTTTCCACTTATCATTTGCACCCCTTTTTTTCAATTTTCACACGTATTCTAGAGGGTTTAATCCCATTTCTAGTTGGGGTGCCCTTATTCGTATTTCCCTTTCCCAGACTCTGGGATCAGTGATTGGTTCTTTCTTTCTTTTATTCAATAACCACCGTTGTTTTCATGCAAACTTGCCTGATGTAATCTTATGCGAATTTGCCAGGAGTATTCTCAGGAGACTACGCCTGCGCCATTTCTCATGATTTTTCGTATGACAACTTCTCATGAATATAAGCAGGTTTATTCTCATGAGAAGTTGTCAGACGTAAACTCATGAGAAATGGCACAGGCGTATTCTCATGAGAATACTCCTGGCAAATTCGCATGAGATTACGTCTGACGAGTTCGCATGAAAACAATGGTGGTTAGTGAATTACCCAAAAAACAAATCTGTAAAGTATCCTTTAGGCCGTAGCATGTACCGCGTGACTGTTAGTAATTAGAGTGCAGGCAGCATTTTTCAACGCACCGTTTTGCTGCAAAAGTTCACATAACTATTCAGTTAGAAGATGCAGGAATGTGTAAATTGTATCACCAGACAACAGGAACAAGTAGGTTTTTTTCAGTGCTATGTACATGTACCTCTGTATTCCTTTTAAATTTAAAGTTTTTCAAACAGGCGGTTTCATGGTGAATATTTTAATTGTTGGAAAAAGTAGCATGTCTAACACTTTAGTCCTTTGACTAGGGATGAGCTGTTCGGGTTCGGACGGTTCGGAGTTCGGCCCGAACTTTGGCAGTTTGAAAGTTTGCGAACTTCAAACTTTTTGGGTGTGTTCGGTTCGAGTTCGAAAAAAAAAAGAAATTTTGAAAAAAGTATAGAAAATGCTTAAAAAAAATACTAAAAAAATCTACAAATAAAGAGACTCTTTACTGCAGAATATTATAAGCAACGGTTTATTAGATATTGAATTAAAAACTAATGTATACGTGGAAAGATTCTCAACTCTAAATGACCTCTGTTCACAAAACGGCATAACACCAGGTGTTTTTATCTGGTAATCAATTTGATACATTGCACACTATACTGAGGTACTGAGGGGTGGGGTGGTGTCTGCTTTTGATTGAGATTTGAGAATTATTTCCCTCCTAAAACTTAATAATATGCTGCATTTAACTGGTGTTTGAAAAATTCAAAATAACATCTAAAGCAATGTTATTTTTCACCTCGGGATTAAACATTCACAGGGTTATTCAGAGAGCGGTGAAAAACAGGAGAATAACTGGAGAAGTGAAAATTCTAGGTCAAAATAGCCAAACCAGAAAAATTCTCCCATTTAACTCACTTTCCAAATTGGCTATTTGGTCTAGATTGTTCTCTTCTCCTGCCAGTTCTCCTGGCTTTCACCTCTCTCTCAGGGTTGTTCAGAGAAAGGTGAAAACCAGGAGAATGGCAGGAAAAGAGAACAATCTGGACCAAATAGCCGATTTGGAAAGTGAGATAAGGCTAGGGTCAGACTAACGCATTTTTTGCAGCGACCGTCAAAAAGTGCGTCCGAACACATTGCCATATTTTTTCACGGAATGCGTGAAAACGGTCATATGATGCGCATTTTTGTGCGTGATTTTTTACAGATCCAAACCAGGAAACTTTGGGTGTCTGGACGTTATGTTGGCCGGACATGAGCAGGGTCTGATGTCTCCAAATCACGCACACACGCCGCTAGTGGACGCAGCGAACTCTGTACGTCCGTACTAGCGGTTCTGCATTCTCGAAAAAATGCGTTAATTTTCCACTTGCGTTACGCGGCCGGACTTTCGTGCGACCGTACTTCGTATATTGCCCGTCATTTGCTGCTAGTGCGGCCGTGATTAAGTGCGCCTAAACGCACGTTAAAAATTCGCTAGTCTGACTCTAGCCTAAATGCGAGAATTTTTCTGGTTTGGCTATTTTGACCTAGAATTTTCCATTCTCCAGTCATTCTCCTGCTCTTCACCGCTCTCTGAATAACCCTGACGGGGTTATTCAGAGAAAGGTGAAACTCAGGAGAATGAATGCAGAATGGAAAATTCTAGGTCAAAATAGCCAAACCAGAAAAATTCTCCCATTTATTCTCACTTTCCAAATCGGCTATTTGGTCTAGAATTTTCCATTATCCAGTCATTCTCCTGCTTTTCACCGCCAAAAAATCAGTAAACTTTTTCTGCGTGTGCGAAAATGTCTCCTCTTTTCATACAGACTGCCGCCCAAGCAGTTGTTTATGGATAGATTAAAGAAAAGCATTTACCGTCATTTGAAATGTAATTTTTTGGTTTTACATATTTCTATACATCCTAGAAATCCGCCACTTCACGGGCAGGTTATGGGGACCTCCTAGGCACGATATTTGAAGGAATTTTTCGTTTTTATTTTTAACCCTTATTTCATGGAAAACTCACTGTCCCTTTAAAAACTTTTTTTTTAAACTTTTTTCCTTGTTTCCTTGAAAACCGAATTTTCAGCCCCATTGACTTGTATTGAGTTCGAGTTCGGGTTCGGTACGAACATTTGCAAAGTTCGGGTTCGGCTCCGAACCGAACTTAGGGAGTGTTCGGCTCATCCCTAGTGGTTAGACCTAAATCTATCCTTTGGCCCCCACATCGAAAAATTCTCATCTAAACTCTACCCCAAACTAGGTGCCCTGTACAAAAACAAATCCTGCCTGAACCCAACGGTAAGAAAGCAAATTGTACACCAAATGCTTATGCCAGCCATTGAATACGGAGATGTACTGTATGCAGCTGCCCCTCAAACACACCTCCAGAAACTTACTACATTGTATAACTCATTCTGCCGCTTTGTGCTACAATGTAACTACATGACCCAACATTGTAACATGTTAAAAGAGCTAAACTGGCCGTCGCTGGACTCTAGACGTACCCTTCACCTTTCCAACCTGGTGTTAAAGAGCTTTTCTGGGAAGCTGCCACCCTACCTGAATAGACTGCTTCCCCCAGCAGCTCCCTCATCCTATAACCTCCGATCCAGGACCTGCACCTTACTTGCAATACCACAATACAAAAACAAAGTAACTCGATCTTCATTTTTCTACAGAGCACCACAATTATGGAATAACCTCCCAGACGCCATCAAATCTTCCCCAGTCTTAAGTCCCATAAGAGTTCCCTATTAACATACCTCAATACGGAATGCACCTGTAAACATGTAAATAGTGACTATATACAGAATGCACCTGTAAACATGTAACATAGTGACTATATACAGAATGCACCTGCAAACATGTACCATAGTGACTATATACAGAATGCACCTGTAAACATGTAACATAGTGACTATATACAGAATGCACCTGTAAACATGTAACATAGTGACTATATACAGAATGCACCTGTAAACATGTAACATAGTGACTATATACAGAATGCACCTGTAAACATGTAACACAGTGACTAAACATACAGAATGCACCTGTAAACATGTAACATAATGACTATATACAGAATGCACCTGTAAACATGTAACATAGTGACTATATACAGAATGCACCTGTAAACATGTAACATAGTGACTATATACAGAATGCACCTGTAAACATGTAACACAGTGACTATATACAGAATGCACCTGTAAACATGTAACATAGTGACTATATATATAGAATGCACCTGTAAACATGTACATAGTGACTATATACAGAATGCACCTGTAAACATGTAACATAGTGACTATATACAGAATGCACCTGCAAACATGTACCATAGTGACTATATACAGAATGCACCTGTAAACATGTAACATAGTGACTATATACAGAATGCACCTGTAAACATGTAACATAGTGACTATATACAGAATGCACCTGTAAACATGTAACATAGTGACTATATACAGAATGCACCTGTAAACATGTAACACAGTGACTAAACATACAGAATGCACCTGTAACATGTAACATAATGACTATATACAGAATGCACCTGTAAACATGTAACATAGTGACTATATACAGAATGCACCTGTAAACATGTAACATAGTGACTATATACAGAATGCACCTGTAAACATGTAACACAGTGACTATATACAGAATGCACCTGTAAACATGTAACATAGTGACTATATATATAGAATGCACCTGTAAACATGTAACATAGTGACTATATACAGAATGCACCTGTAAACATGTAACACAGTGACTATATACAGAATGCACCTGTAAACATGTAACATAGTGACTATATACAGAATGCACCTGTAAACATGTAACATAGTGACTATATACAGAATGCACCTGTAAACATGTAACATAGTGACTATATACAGAATGCACCTGTAAACATGTAACATAATGACTTTATTTCCTACATATTTATTTTCTGTTAATCTGTATATTTGTTTTGTGTTAATATCTTCCATTTTACTATTTTGTATTTCTGTAACACTTCAATGTCCTTGAACTCAGGACATACTGAAAATGAGAGAAATCTCAATGTATCCTTCCTGGTAAAATCCTTTATAAATAAATAATTTGCCAATATTGGGGAATCACCAGCTCTTTGAATAGCTGAATGTCCACGAAATTGCACCGTATGGGGAAATTCTTTCAATAACCCCTATAGAAGGGTTTACTGATAAATAAACCTTTATGAGCTGTAATCAAACCCTGGTGTAAACAGAGCCATTAATGTCTGTGGAGCTGCTCATTTTAACTCGGCTTTTGTTACGTTTACACCAGGCTTGGAATACAGACCTATATGTCCATTTCTTAACGTCTGAGCACACTTTTCAGTGTGTTACCCTGTATCATCATGTATAAAACTCATGTAACACTGAACACAGCGGGGCGAATATTGCAGTTACTGCCTCCTCTGTAACCTGACTATTGCTACTCTGCCCGGGTAACTGCTTCTGATCAGTAAACCAATCATTTCCTCATTGGACGTTTAGCTGCACCTCCTTCTGAGAATAGAAACTAAACATTTTGATCTTTTTCACACTCAGTCACTGAGTTCGGCTGCAATATGACGGCTCTTACAACGCAGAAAATGGAAACTAAAGGGTCTCGTGGCTTCTTTACATTACTGTTCCTTTTGTTGATTAATACAGCCTATTCTGGTGAGTATAATAGAAAGACAATACTATATAACCACTAATTATATATGTGTCGGTATATGTTTATTTATTTATAAAGGATTTTACCAGGAAGGATACATTGAGATTTCTCTCATTTTCAAGTATGTCCTGGGTTCAAGAACATTGAAGTGTTACAGTTACAGAAATACAAAGTAATACAATGCAAGATATTAACAACACAAATATACAGATTAACAGAAAATAAATATGTAGGAAATATAGTCACTATGTTACATGTTTACAGGTGTATTCTGTATTGAAGTGTGAGTAAATACACAATACATAAGTGTGTGATGTGTATATATGTATGTATATATATATATTACACACAAGGGTCAAGTCCTAAAAGATATTAGTGTGGGAACTCACTAAGAGGTCTGTCCCCAATTACCAATTATTATTTCGCAATTAACACAAACGCTCAAATCTGATATATTTGTGTATATAGGTGGATGTTAGAGAAATTATATGATAAATCATATTTATTGTGACTTAACAGGGAAAC
Organism: Leptobrachium leishanense; assembly: GCA_009667805.1. Lineage (NCBI taxonomy): Eukaryota > Metazoa > Chordata > Amphibia > Anura > Megophryidae > Leptobrachium > Leptobrachium leishanense. Next base: position 5,921 of record RXON01000421.1, on the reverse strand, counting down.
ATGAAGGGCCAGTACCACCAAAAAATGAAATGTCCTTTTTGTGTTTATTTGATGTTGCTGATATCTTACATGTGTTTTGTTTTTCTCTTGTTTGTTTAGTTAAGAAAATATTTTCCACTATATGTGTCACTGGGCGCATCTATTGTGTTATATTTTCCTCTATATGTGTCACTGGGTGCATCCATTGTGTGATATTTTCCTCTATATGTGTCACTGGGTGCATCCATTGTGTGATATTTTCCTCTGTGTCACTGGGCGCATCTATTGTGTTATATTTTCCTCTATATGTGTCACTGGGTGCATCCATTGTGTGATATTTTCCTCTATTTGTGTCACTGGGCGCATCCATTGTGTGATTTTTCCTCTATATGTGTCACTGGGTGCATCCATTGTGTGATATTTTCCTCTGTGTCACTGGGCGCATCTATTGTGTTATATTTTCCTCTATATGTGTCACTGGGTGCATCCATTGTGTGATATTTTCCTCTATTTGTGTCACTGGGCGCATCCATTGTGTGATATTTTCCTCTATATGTGTCACTGGGTGCATCCATTGTGTGATATTTTGTGTTGTAACCTGCAACTCCCCCCCCTTCCAGTATCTTTCCATCACCTGCTCCTCACTGTGTGGCTTTGGTCATAGAATGGAGTGAATGGGTCAATCACTGAATCACATCATTGTATTATGTGGGATGTATTCAAAGGACATCCCAGTTTCCCCTCATCTTGAGATATATATATATATTGTTTTTGCAGCTTTATGTGTGTAGCTATAGGTTTATATAATTGGTGTGAACACCTAGAAAGTGGAATTTACAGCAAGCCTTTTGTTTATTCTACCGCTAGTTATTGAATGGTGTTGGTAATGTTCCTCCATGCTCCCTCGGTCCTGGAAGTTACACCGGGGCCGAATCCAATAGTGCTGGGAGCCAGAAACATGATGGTGTAAATGCTGGTGTTTGTGTGCACATTGTGTGTGTGTGTGGATGCAGGATGCATGTGTGTAGCAGTATGTGTATTTGTGTGCTTTTATTGATTGTAAATTCTGATGTTTGTGTTTTTGCATTTAGTGTCCCCGATATCTCGCCCTGTCTCCCCATAAAATGTTTAATTTCTCATAATATAATCTCCCCATTTTCCTCTGTCACTTTGTTTCTGTCATGCCCCGCTCTTGGCCCCGGCCACCATGTTGGGACACCTGCAGTACTCACCTGTAGTCCCTCGTGGCACGTCGCTCCACGCTCTCTGCCCTCAAGCAGGAGAGAGCTCGAGGTCCACCCCACGCCGCCGCTCTGCTGGTAGCTTACTGGTACTACATGACACCTGCACTGGAGATCCTCGAAAACCACCAATCGAGTATCAAGTACTCAGGTATCCCAGCTCCACCTACGAGTCCCAGGTGAACGGTGTTCTTATGATCCTCTGAACCCTATTTAAATCTGCCGCCTTTCTCAGTTCATTAACCAGGTTATACTGTGGTTCATCGCCTCAGTTATCCAGTGTTCCCTCTTCGTCCTGTTCCAAGTGAATCCTGAACTTCAGATCCTGTATCCAGTCCTGCCTTCACGGTACACGTTCCAGACCCTGCAACCAGTCCTGCCTCCACGGTACCAGCTCCAGACCCTGCATCCAGTCTTGCTTCCATGGTACCAGCCCCAGACCCTCTGTCCAGTCCTGCCTCCACGGTACCAGCTCCAGCCCCCTACGTCCAATCTTGCTTCCACGGTACCAGCAGGGCAGCCATCAGAAATGATGGGGCCCCTTACTAAACCTCACGATGGGGCCCCCCGGCTCTCCCTCAAACTCTAACCGCTTTTCTCCCCCTTCAAAAAAAAGGACATAACATAGCACCACAGCAATAAAACTCCCAGTAATGTGCAGTGTGTATGAGCGTATCACAGAATCCACAGCAATAAAACTCACAATAACGGGCTGTATATGATGGCCTCTGGGTCTGGGCCTGGTCCCTGGGTCTGGTTTGGGCCTTGGGGTCTGGGCCCTGGGGTTTGTGCTCTGGGCCTTGGGGTCTGGGCTGGGCCTGGGCCTTGGGGTCTGGTCTGGGCTCTGGGTTTGGTCCCTGGGACTGGGCCTTGGGGTCTGGGCCCTGAGTCTGGTCTGGGATCTGGGCCCTGAGTCTTGTCTGGGATCTGGCCCTGAGTCTGGTCTGGGATCTGGGCCCTGAGTCTGGTCTGGGGTCTGGGCCCTGAGTCTGGTCTGGGGTCTGGGCCCTGAGTCTGGTCTGGGGTCTGGGCCCTTAGTCTGGTCTGGGGTCTAGGCCCTGAGTCTGGTCTGGGGTCTGGGCCCTGAGTCTGGCCTGGGGTCTGGGCCCTGAGTCTGGCCTGGGGTCTGGGCCCTGGTCTCTGGGTCTGGGCCTTGGGGTCTGGTCCATGGGGCTGGCCTTGGGGCCTGGGTCTAGGCTGGGGCTGGGCCTTTTGGCCTGGGTCTAGGCTGGGCCTCGCTCCTGGGGTCTGGGCCCTGGGTCTAGGCTGGCCCTGGTCCCTGGGGTCTGGACCCTGGGTCTGGGCTCTGGGTCTGGTCCCTGGGACTGGGCCTGGGGTCTGGTCCCTGGGGTCTGGGCCCTGAGTCTGGTTTGGGGTCTGGGCCTGAGTCTGGCCTCTGGTCCATGGGGCTGGGCCTTGGGGCCTGGTCCCTGGGGTCTGGGCCCTGGGTCTAGGCTGGGCCTGGTCCCTGGGGTGTGGACCTTGGGGTCTGGGCCCTGGGGTCTGGGCCCTGGGGTCTGGGCCCAGGGTCTGGGCCTTGGGGTCTGGGCCTTGGGGTCTGAGCCCAGGGGTCTGAGCCCAGGGTCTGGGCCTTGGGGTTTGGGTCTTGGGGTCTGGGCCCAGGGTCTGCGCCTTGGGGTCTGGGCCTTGGGGTCTGGGCCCAGGGTCTGGGCCTTGGGGTCTGGGCCTTGGGGTCTGGGCCTTGGGGTCTGGGGTCTGGGCCTTGGGGTCTGGGCCCTGGGTCTGGGCCTTGGGGTCTGGGCCTTGGGGTCTGGGCCAGGGTCTGGGCCTTGGGGTCTGGACCCAGGGTCTGGGCCCTGGAGTCTGGCCCAGGGTCTGGGCCTTGGGGTCTGGGCCCTGGGGTCTGGGGCTTGGGGTCTGGGCCTTGGGGTCTGGGCCTTGGGGTCTGGGCCTTGGGGCCTGGGCCCAGGGTCTGGGCCTTGGGGTCTGGGCCCAGGGTCTGGGCCTTGGGGTCTGGACCCTGGATCTGGGCCCTGGAGTCTGGGCCATGGGGTCTGGGCCTTGGGGTCTGGGCCTTGGCTCACCACTCCGCTGTTGGGTCTGGGCCCTGGCTCACCACTCCGCTGTCTTCTTTTCTTCTCCTTTTCTTCTCTCTTCTTTTCTTCAATCTTCTTTTCTTCTCTTCAATCTTCAGTCTTCTCTCTTCAGCCTGGTCCCTCCAGCTCAGGCGCGCAGCTTCACTGAGTGGAGGGGGCGGAGCCAAAGCAACGTGCTTGGGAGGCCCTCACACGCTGCTTGGCCCCACCCAGCCAGGAAGTGAAGCTGCCAGGAGCCGGAGGAGACACAGTGTCTCCTCCGGCTCCTGCAGCAGCAGGGACACAGCTCCGGATTCGGACTCCTCGAGTCCGATACCGGAGCTGTAAGAGGACAACGCCGCTGCCGAGGGGGGCCCGGCCTGGGCCCCACCGGGCCCCTTACGCGTAATGCCCTGATGGCGGCCCTGGGTACCAGCACCAGATACATCTTCAGGCTTGCTTCCACTGTACCAGCACCAGATCCATCTCCAGGCTTGTTTCTACGGTACCAGCACCAGATCCATCTCCAGGCTTGTTTCTACGGTACCAGCACCAGATCCATCTCCAGGCTTGTTTCTACGGTACCAGCACCAGATCCATCTCCAGGCTTGCTTCCACGGTACCAGCACCAGATCCATCTCCCGGCTTGCTTCCACGATACCAGCACCAGATCCATCTCCAGGCTTGCTTTCACGGTACCAGATCCATCTCCAGGCTTACTCCACGATACCAGATCCACCTCCAGGCCTACTCCACGATACCAGTTCCAGATCCTCTACCAGGCTTGTCTCAATAGGCCACAGCCTACGTTGCCCTCTTCTCCAACACTTCGTTCTGGACTTTCCACCAAACCAAGGATATCTTTTTTGAGTTATCTTTTGTCCTGGACTTTACTTGTTTCATTTCAGTAAAACTCAATTGCTTACTGATATATCTTCTGGTTTACTTTTCGACGACTTGCCATTGGGTTCCATACGCACAACACTATACAGGGGTCACAGCCTCTGTCCTTACAGTTTCACAGTTACCGTTTGTTTCACACTTTGACCCTAATATCCCTGACTTATTATAAAGGAAAATTGTACGTATCTGGTAAGTGCAAAATAAATTGCTATGGAGCTGGGATGTCTCATACAGATCCGTAGCACAACATGTGACATACAAGAGAAGCAAACACAAAGATCATGGTGCAATATTGCAATGTATGTGGCTCCATCTCCTCAAGCCCGGCCTCCATCTCCTCAGTGCCCGGCCTCCATCTCCTCAGTGCCCGGTCTGCCAGCCATATTACCAGTCTGCCATGCACAATACAAGTCTGCCATACACAATACCAATCTGCCATGCACATTGCCATGCACAGTACCAGTCTGCCATGCACATTGCCATGCACAAAACCAGTCTGCCATGCACAATACCAGTCTTCCATGCACATTACCAGTCTGCCATGCACATTACCAGTCTGCCATGCACAATGCCATGCACAATACTAGTCTGCCATGCACAGTGCCAGTCTGCCATGCACAATACCAGTCTGCCATTCACATTGCCATGCACAGTACCAGTCTGCCATGCACAATACCAGTCTGCCATGCACATTGCATGCACAGTACCAGTCTGCCATGCACATTGCCATGCACAGTACCAGTCTGCCATGCACAATACCAGTCTGCCATGCACATTGCCATGCACAATACCAGTCTGCCATGCACAGTACCAGTCTGCCATGCACATTACAATGCACAATACCAGTCTGCCGTGCACAGTACCAGTCTGCCATGCACATTACCAGTCTGCCATGCACAATACCAGTCTGCCCGCCATATTACCAGTCTGCCAACCATATTACCAGTCTGCCTGCCATATACAATACCAGTCTGCCAGACATATTACCAGTTCGCCAGCCATATTACCAGTCTGCCAGACATATTACCAGTCTGCCATGCACAATACCAGTCTGCCAGCCATATTACCAGTTCGCCAGCCATATTACCAGTCTGCCATGCATAATACCAGTGTCTCATAATACCAGTGTGCCTAAACACCAGCTTGCCATGCCATGCATACCACGTGCCATTAAATATCCGCATAATGTATACGCTACAAAAAAAATGCCCGCCCAAGCCCAACACAATCTAAGGGGCCCCATGAGCTTACAATCTAAGGGGCCCCATGAGCTTACAATCTAAGGGGCCCCATGAACTTACAATCTAAGGGGTCCCACGAGTTTACAATCTGAGGGTCCGGTTCCCGTGAGCTTACAATCTAAGAGGGAAGAGGAACCTGCTCTAATATATAAATGCCTTTGTAATGCGCTGTCAGCTGCGCGCGCCCATCACAGCTGCTCAGTTGGCCCTCCTGTTGCGGATGGGATGGCGATGGACGCGTTACAAACGCATTTATATAGAGAGATACTCTTGGATAGGACACTGAAAAAAACCTATGTGGACGTGAATTCTGAGCTGGCGACAACAATAGACTGTCCTCTGGGCAGGCTTTCCACCTAGTAATTAAAATAATGTACTAAATTGGGAATCGAAATTTCTATAACGTGATTTTAAAAATGGTTCCTTGCTAGGACAAAATGTGATTAATTTAACAACATGGATAAGGTGTTATTCTATAAGCTATATTTCTAAGAACAATTAAAGTGCTATTATGCTTAAGT
>RXON01000420.1:0-49525 GCA_009667805.1 Leptobrachium leishanense | reverse complement strand
CTACTCCTGAAAAGAAGGCACAGAGTGCCTTATTGAAACAAAAAACGGATCTGCAGACGTTACATAGTTACATAGTCTGAAAAAAGACATGCGTCCATCGGGTTCAGCCTCTCCCACATAACCTACTGCTGTTGATCCAAAAGAAGGCAAAAAACCCAGTCTGAAATATGCAACATACCGGGAAAAAATTCCTTCTTGACCCCAGATGGCGTCAGATTTCTCTTGGATCAAGAAGCTTTTACCCACATATTAAATATTATAACCCTTAATATTCTGTGTCTGCAGGAAGTCATCCAGTCGTTTTTTAAAAGTCTGTACAGACTCTGACCCAACCACCTCAACAGGCAGAGAATTCCACAGCTTTATTGTTCTCACCGTAAAATAACCCTTCCTATGCTTTAAGCTAAATTTTCTTTCTTCCAGTCTAAATGGATGACCCCTTGTCCTGTGTATAGACCTGTTAATGAATAGGTTATCAGACAATGGTTGATAATGGTCCCGTATATATTTATATAAGGTTATCAGATCCCCTCTAAAAGGCGCCGTTTCTCTAAACTAAACAGGTTTAAGCTTGTTAGTCTTGTTAGTCTTTCCTCATAACTTAACCCTTCCATTCCCCTTATTAATTTAGTTGCCCGTCTCTGCACTTTTTCTAACGCTATAATATCTTTTTTTAAGACAGGTGCCCAAAATTGCACGACATATTCAAGGTACGGCCTAACCATTGATTTATACAGAGGCAAAATTATGTTTTCATCCCGTGAGTGAACTCCCCTTTTAATGCATGCCAATACTTTGCTGGCCTTGGCGGCTGCTGTTTGACATTGCACATTGTTACTTAGTTTGAAATCTATGATTATTCCCAAATCCTTCTCCTGCTTGGATTTCCCTAACTCCGTACCATTTAGGGTATAAATTACTTGCGTGTTCTTCACTCCAAAGTGCATAACTTTGCATTTATCTAGATTAAAGCTCATCTGCCATTTAAGTGCCCAGTCCCCCAATTTATCTAAATCCCTCTGCAGCGAAGTAGCATCCTGCTCACATTGCATTACTTTTCCTAGTTTTGTGTCATCTGCAAACACTGATACATGACTTTCAATGCCTATCTCAAGGTCATTTATAAATAAATTGAATAGTATTGGTCCTATAACAGACCCCTGAGGGACACCACTTACCACTGGTGTCCATCTTGAAAATGTACCATTTATGACCACTCTCTGTACCCTATCTTTTAGCCAGTTTTCTATCCAAGAACAAGTATTTTCATCTAGACCATTTTTTCTCAATTTAAATAGTAACCTTTTGTGTGGAACTGTGTCGAAAGCTTTGGCAAAATCTAAGTAAATCACATCCACTGCGACCCCCTGATCTATACTTCTACTTACTTCCTCATAGAACGTAATTAGGTTAGTCTGACATGATCTGTGTTTCATGAAACCATGCTGATTTTTGCCAATTACATTATACCTCCCAATAAATTCCTGAATATTATCCCTTAGGAACCCCTCAAATACTTTCCCAGCCACAGATGTTAAGCTCACAGGTCTATAATTCCCAGGCACAAATTTTAAACCTTTCTTAAATATAGGGACCACGTCAGCTTTTCTCCAATCCTCTGGTACTATTCCTGAAAGAAAAGAATCTTGAAAGATTAAGAACAGAGGTTTACATATTTCAACACATAGCTCTCTCAGTACTCGTGGGTGAATTCCATCTGGCCCTGGGGCTTTGTTCACATTGTTTAATTTCTGCAAAACCTTGTCCTGAGTCAACCAGTCACTTTGTATTAGTAAGTTTTTATTAATGAATTTCATGTCTCCTGTTATAGGTTTCTCTTTGATAAATACTGAAGAAAAATAATCATTCAAAATTTCTGCCTTATCCTGATCTTCCGTTAATAATAACCCTGACTCAGATTTTAGCGAACCTACATTTTCACTCTTGGGTTTTTTAGAATTTATGTACCTAAAGAATCTTTTAGGGTTGGTCTTGCTCTCTTTGGCTATTTCTTTTTCATTTTCTAGTTTAGCCCATCTAATCGCATTTTTACATGCTTTATTGGCTGCCCTATATGCTTTATAGGATGCCTCAGATTTAATCAAATTTAAAAGCTTTAAATGCCTTCTTTTTATTTTTCATTTCCTTAGTTACCTTCCTACTAAGCCACATTGGTTTCAGTCTGTTTCTTTTATATTTATTAACCAGTGGAATATATTGAGACGTGTACTTTTCTAGTGTTAGTTTAAAGATATTCCACTTATCCTCCGTGTTTTTCCCGTGAAAGAGTTTCTGCCAGTCAATGACATTGAGAGCTTCCTTTATTTTAATAAAGTTGGCCTTTTTAAAATTATATGTTTTAGCATGCCCCTTATGAATGTGGTTTTTTGAGTTAATTTCAAAAGTCACCATATTATGGTCACTGTTTCCCAACTGTTCCTTTACATTAATATTTGAGAAAAGATCCACATTATTTGTTATAACCAGGTCCAGACAGTTATCCTCTCTAGTTGGTGTTTCTACCAGTTGTGACATGAAGGTATCATTTAAAATGTTCAGAAACCGGATTCCCTTTGCTGAATTACTAGTCCCACTATCCCAATTAATGTCCGGGTAATTAAAATCTCCAATAATTAAAGTGCTACCATGATGTGCAGCCTTCCTAATTTGCTCTAACAGTTGTTCTTCCTCATCATTATCTATATTAGGTGGTTTATAGCATATGCCAACCAATAGTTGACTTCCCTGTTTATTCCCCGACGAAATATTTACCCATAAGGATTCCAAATTTCCCTCATCTCTTACCAGTTGTGTAATATTAGGCTTTAAATCCTGATTTACATATAAACACACTCCACCCCCTTTCTTATGTTTCCTATCCTTTCTAAACAATGTATAACCGTTTAAGTTTACAGCCCAGTCATGCATTTCGTCCCACCATGTTTCTGTTATTCCTATAATGTCGTATTGCTTAGTGTATGCTATTACCTCTAGTTCCCCATCTTGTTATTGAGGCTCCTTGCATTAGCAAGCATACATTTAATGTTGTCTCTACCCACACATGCTGAATGCGACTTTACATTACATGCCTCCACTGTTCTGACATTACCCATCCCCCCGGCTCCACCCCCCCTTAGTCTGAGCTGAAACCCTTGCGCTGTCTCCATTTTGTAAGCTACTGTATCCCTCCCCCCCTTCCACTAGTTTAAAGTCTCCTCCAACCTTTTAACCATCCTCTCCCCTAGCACAGCAGACCCTCTTCCATTCAGGTGCAATCTATCACGACTATACAGATTGTACCCCAGTGCAAAATGGGCCCAGTGCTCTAAAAACCCAAAGCCCTCCTTCCTGCACCAAGCTTTAAGCCACGCATTGACCTCCCTGATCTCCCGCTGCCTTTCCACTGTAGCACGTGGCACAGGTAGGATCTCAGAAAATACTACCTTGGAGGACCTCTTCTTCAGTTTACTTCCTAATTCCCTGAAATCATTCTTCAGGTCCTTCCATCTTCCTCTTACTTTGTCATTGGTACCAATATGGACCATGACAGCTGGGTCATCTCCAGCCCCTCCCAATAATCTATCAACTCTGTCAACCACATGCCTAACACGGGCACCCGGCAGACAGCAAACTGTCCGGTTTAGGCGATCAGCGCGACAGATTACCCTGTCTACTCTCTTAATAATAGAGTCCCCTACCACCACAACCTGTCTAGGCTTACTTGCCCTCTTTATCCCTCCCTTACTTGGTGGGCTGATCCCCCTGCTGTTAGAGGGAGCAGCCTCCTCCAGTACTGCTACACCTGAGCTGATGCACCCAACATCTTCGCTCAAAGGGGCAAATCTGTTGGTGTGCGCAAGATCAGGACTAGCCAACCTTTTCCTCTTCCCTCCCCCCTGCTACCACGTGTCACTGACACCCAGCTACCAACCTGTTCCCCAGTTAACTCCACTCCTCCCACACCCCTAGATTCCTCAACTATACTTTGCTCCGTGAGAAGCAGGCTACTTTCAAGATTGTCAATCTGCCTCAGCGTTACGATTTGCCATTCCAGATCTCCAATATGAGCTTCCAGAAGAGCTACACGTTCACAGTTGCTACAGAGATATGGACCCTGGAAGGATTCCTCCAGACATGCATACATGCAGCAGGATGTGCACTGGGTCAAACCTTCAAGCTTGCTAACACTCATACCCACAAGAGAGCAAATATGTATCCACAATTTGTACCTGTTATTTGAACTCCTGTTTTTAACTCCACTTGAAAATAGCCCACTTAGGAGTAGACCACTGAAAAGCCCTTGTGAGCACTAAGAACTAAGTATGGAAGAGATCTACCATCACGTCCATCAATTCGTGCATGGCACAAGAAATTTACGGAGACAGGGACAGTGGTCGATAAAGGGAGGAATGGACAACCAAGAACATCTGAGGAAAACATCAATCGTGTAAGAAAAGCCTCAGATCGTTCTCCCAGAAAGTCTATGAAAGGAATTGATGGATATTTTTAATTTCCTGTATGAATATAAATATCCTGTGATTCAAATACATACCGTAGTTAATATGTATTAATTTGAAAAGCGTGTTCTAATACAGATGGGCTATGGTTCCCCACCTTTTATGGTACATGATCCTGGGCTTAGGAATGTTGATTTAAAGAAGACCACATTCTGTAAAGTGAGGATCTCTTGTTATATCGTTACGAGGATAGGAAAATGCCGAAAGTTGAAAGCCAGAAAAAACGTCTCTGAACCATATATGGTAATAAGTGCCTGTGTGCTGACTATGTTGGTCAAACTCTGACTTGGAAATATATCTGTTTATTAGAATTCAAACACAATTCTAGCCAAAGAGATCTTGCTGATCAAAGACAGACCATATTTCTCTGAAAGAGCAACACAGTCTTGTGATTGATTTTTTCCAGAGGTCTCCGCTATAGCGTTTGCAGCATCTTGCTTTATTTTCTTATCGGAAAAGGAATTTGAAGAGGTTTCTGGAATTTGTGTTATGGTAATTATAAATTAAAAAAAATAAATGATTTGATTAGCTTAACACTATCCGTACTGCTGCCAGAAAGTTAGGACCCATTTACACTAAGTAATTTATCGTGCGGTTTTTGCCACGATATCGCACATATTTCCAGGCGATATCGCTCTATGTAGCTTCTCCAAAGCATTTGAATGGAGCGGTTCACATCTCACAGCTCAATGTCGCCTGTAGCTCATCGCTGTAGCTTGTACATGACACTGTTTTCTGCGATTTGCCACGATCTGCCGCACACCACATGGTGTCGCGCAGAACGGCGATATTGCGCGATGTTATAGCTTAATGTCGCGTATATGAAAATCGAGGAAAAACACGAGATTTTCATGTCGCTCAGTGTGAATGGGAACTAAGAGCTACCATGTTCAACAGTGCACAAAGTCCTACAGAAAAACCTGCGATTGTACGCTTAAAGTGCAATTGTTGCAGGCACTCGAGCCAAATGATAAACCAAGACAAAAAGCATTTGCAGTTAACATGCTGGAACGAATTTCTGAGAATGAAACTTTGTTTTAGTGATGAGCAACCTTTCATGTTTCAGGGAAACTGAACACACATAATGTGAGAATCTGGGGAATCGGAAAACCCCCATATGACTAGAGAACTTCAGCGAGATAGTCCAAAGATGAATGTGTGGTGTGGGATCTTGTGCAATTGAATCATTGGTCCGTTTTTCTTCGATGAGACAACAGTTACTGCAAATGTTTACCTTGACCTTTTGACTGAATACGTGGCACCACAACTACCTAACCTTCAAGCAACCATCATTTTCCAGCAAGATGCTGCACCACCACATTGGGGACTGCATGTTCCTGGGTTCCTATCAGGGGCGGATCCAGAGACTAGTCTCGGAGGGGCACTGACAGAAAATAAGGTGTTTTAGCAGAGAGTCCGACTCACGAGAATTTACAGAGGGCCCGGCTCACAGGAGCTTACAATCTAGAGGAGCAGAGGGCCCGGCTCACAGGAGCTTACAATCTAGAGGAGCAGAGGGCCCGGCTCATAGGAGCTTACAATCTAGAGGAGCAGAGGGCCCGGCTCACAGGAGTTTACAATCTAGAAAAGCAGAGGGCACCCAGGAGCTTACAATCTAGAGGAGCAGAGGGCACCCAGGAGCTTACAATCTAGAGGAGCAGAGGGCACCCAGGAGTTTACAATCTAGAGGAGCAGAGAGCCCCCAGCTCACACATGGATTTGCCCCCAGCTCATGGATTTGCCCCCAGCTCATGGATTTACCCCAAGCTCATGGATTTACCCCCAGGTCATGGATTTACCCCCAGGTCATGGATTTGCCCCCAGGTCATGGATTTGCCCAGCTCATGGATTTGCCCCCAGGTCATGGATTGCCCAGCTCATGGATTTGCCCCCCAGCTCATGGATTTACCCCCAGCTCATGGATTTACCCCCAGCTCATGGATTTGCCCCCCAGCTCATGGATTTACCCCCAGCTCATGGATTTACCCCCAGCTCATGGATTTACCCCCAGCTCATGGATTTGCCCAGCTCATGGATTTACCCCCAGCTCATGGATTTACCCCCAGCTCATGGATTTGCCCCCAGCTCATGGATTTACCCCCAGCTTCATGGATTTGCCCAGCTCATGGATTTGCCCAGCTCATGGATTTGCCCCCAGGTCATGGATTTGCCCCCAGGTCATGGATTTACCCCCAGCTCATGGATTTGCCCCCCAGCTCATGGATTTACCCCCAGCTCATGGATTTGCCCAGCTCATGGATTTACCCCCAGCTCATGGATTTGCCCAGCTCATGGATTTACCCCCAGCTCATGGATTTACCCCCAGCTCATGGATTTACCCCCCAGCTCATGGATTTACCCCCAGCTCATGGATTTACCCCCAGCTCATGGATTTACCCCCAGCTCATGGATTTACCCCCAGCTCATGGATTTGCCCCCCAGCTCATGGATTTGCCCCCAGGTCATGGATTTGCCCCCAGGTCATGGATTTACCCCCAGGTCATGGATTTACCCCCAGGTCATGGATTTGCCCAGCTCATGGATTTACCCCCAGGTCATGGATTTGCCCCCAGCTCATTTATTTGCCCAGCTCATGGATTTACCCCCAGGTCATGGATTTGCCCCCAGCTCATGGATTTACCCCCAGCTCATGGATTTGCCCAGCTCATGGATTTACCCCCAGCTCATGGATTTGCCCAGCTCTCACCTGGATATTGCTCCAGGCCTCAAGCTCCGGTGTTCAGGGGACCCAGATGCCGCCGGGCAGCGCAGGAGCGCCTGCCCGGTCCTGAAGAGTGCGTCCTTGTAAAGTGGAGGCGGCTGCGTGCGTGCGCAGGTCACGCGGTCCGGCCAGTCAGGTGGTACAGAGACTCAGTACCACCTGATTAGCCGGACCACGTGACCGGCTGCGCCTGCACGCAGCCACCTCCCCTTTACAAGGACGCACTCTTCAGGACCGGGCAGGCGCTCCTGCGCTGCCCGGCGGCATCTGGGTCCCCGGCTCAAATCTCGGGGGGGCAATTGCCCCGTTGCCCCCCCCCTGGATCCGCCCCTGGTTCCTATTTGAAACATTTCCAGACTGGTGGATTGGAAGGGGTGGCCCAATTCCCTGGCCACCTCATTCACCAGATATCACTCCCCTCCACTTCTTTCTATGGGGTTACGTTAAAGATATGGTGTAGGGAATAAAGGTACGGGACATTACTAATCTAAAGCAGAGGATCACTGATGCCATTGCCACCATTGATGAGGGGATGCTACAGCCAACATGGCAAGAAATCGAGTACCGTCTTGATGTGATTCGTGCAACTAAAAGGTGCCCATATAGAGGTGTATTAACCTCCCTGGCGGTCTGATTCTGACATATAAAATGTCAGAATCGGTCCTATTTATTTCGGCCCCCTAGCGGAATAAGTGTGGCTCGGGGATTAACTTTCAATACCGAAAGCGGTATCCTGAGCCACACTCGGGCTGTATACTTACATGTCCTGTGCACCCTCGCTGTCCCCGCAGTCACACCGAAGCCGTTCGCAAAGTCATACTTTCTGGTTTAACTCCTCGCGAGAAGAGAATCAGGCAGTGTGACTTTGCGAGCGGCTAGAGGAGACTGCAGGGATTAGCGAGGGAGCGCAGGACATGTAAGTATCCAGCCCGAGTGTGACTCGGGGATACCGCTTTCGGTACAAAAAGTTAACCCCAAGCCACAGTCGGGAATACCGTCAGGGAGGTTAAATGAGGCAAAAAAAAATAATTAAATGTATACGTCTCATTTTGTAATAATTTTCATTTGCCTTTTGTAATAAATTTTTGAAATTGTAAAGAGACTTTATGGACATTATATACTGTATATATTCACATGCACTGAGGACTGGAAGGTTGGTGTGTGTGTATAAACACCAACCTTCCCAGTCCTCAGTGTGTGAGGGGAGTGCTGGTGGAGTGTGTTAAAATCCAGCTCTTCTACCCCCACACGGCAGAGTTTTAAAACTCTCAAATCACAATAATTCCAAAAGAAAAACTGTCCAAATTTATATTTATTCTGCTACTTGCCCTTGCGAATGTGGAATCTAACCCTGGTCCAATAGTTGACACTGCCTCTAGTCCCCCCACTAATAGAGGCCTCTCCTTTGTGCACTGAAACATCCGCAGCTTAGTCCATAATCTACACGAGCTGCAAGCTTGGTGTTGCTATTACAAACCTAAAGTCATTGTACTTGCAGAATCATGGTTAACCCCAAAAGTACCAGACTCTGCCATATCAATACATGGTTATTCATGTTATAGAAATGACAGATCAAAGAGGTGGAAATTGTTATTTATGTTGAGGAGTCCATAAAGGTCACCTCTTTGCAGAATTCTAGCTCCCCTGCCACCTTTGATTTCCTTTCTGGTGATGAGATCCCGTTCAGTAGATCGATTATGGTTGCTGGATTCTATCGCCTACCGAGCTCTCCAGTGCACTCCCTTTCTGACAGTGATGTGCAATTCCTTTCGTGCAGATTCGTTTTTCCTACGAAATTTACCTTTTTCGTGCTTCCGAGGGCATCCCGAATCCGAAATGTTGTCCACATGAAATTTTTGGATCGATTCGAAATTTCAAATTGATATATATTAGGGCTGTGCAATTAATTGCAATCGAATCGCGATTTCCGACCCTGCGATTTCTAAATCGCATAAGGCTGCGATTTTCGGCTCCCTGTTACCTTCCGGCGGCATGGTGCTTTGGGCGCTCGCAGGCAGAACCACGTGACGAGCCGCGTTCTCGCGGCTCGTCACATGGTTCCCCCAGGCGAGCGCCCAAGCTCCATGCCGCCGGAAGTTAACAGGGAGCCGAACACGCGGCGCACAGAGGTGAGCTTGGGCAGTATATTATCCATGTTCTGAATACATTTAGAATGTATGTAGCAGGTTTGAAAAAGCAAAAACAATTGGCTAAATTGCAAATAAAATTGCAATATTCTTTTAAGAAATCGCAATAATGATTATTTTGTCAATATTACACAGCCCTAATATTAGTTTTTTTAAAATGCTTAAAAAGATCCTAAAAAAAAAAATATGAATATATAAGAGACTCTTTACTGCAGAATATTATAAGTAAGGGTTTATTAGAATTAAAACAGGAATATTTTTTAACATTGAAGCCTATTGGATACAACATTTCCCACTAGCGAATTTGAAACCAAATTTCGGATAACTTGATCTTAAATTACAATACAAGTAATAGTCAGCAGAGGACTTTATGAAACAAATATCATTTCACTGACTGAAGTACAAAATCTGTGACAGCATAATATTTAATAGGGATGTGCGTTTTGATTCAGACCGGTTAGGTTTTACGAAACGGGCCGATTCAGATTAGTCTGATGTTCTGAACCGGATCAGCACCAAAAATTCCCTATCCAAAACAAAGTAAGTTTGTTATTTATGAAAGTAACATTTTGGGGGGGGGGAAAATAATTTTTGTTCCTTTTGTGATTTCGGTAATCGTATTTTTTCAGTTCCATTCCTGATTCCGTATCGTTGCGATCAATTCAATAGTTGCAGCATATGAGTCCTCACACTGCTGGGCAGCACCTCTACAGTAGTGATGAGCTGAACACCCGTGTTCAGCTTGCATTCGAATGCAAACTTTTTAAAAAAAAGGAGGGCATATATGCAAGATATTGGCCATAAACGATGTATGGGGGTCTGGGTACTGCCCGGGGGACAGGAAACAAACCAAAAGTAAAAATAAAGAAATGTGCACCAATTTGGAGATCCTCTCAAGTTTGAAATGAACTACCAAATGGATATCCAAGATGTGGGAAATGTTCTACCCCTTATGCTTCAATGTTAAATATAAGCAACGGTGTAATATTCTGCAGTAAAGCAGCTTTAGATTTAGGACCTTGAGCATTTTTTAAAAAACGAAATTAGCAGTGCACATCTGACGTAACCCAAATCCTTAGTAAATTAGCTCAAAAGCAGAAAGTGAACAGCAGATCCTCTGGCTGAACCCCAAGAACAACAAACCCTGCTCACCGTTTAAGGCATTTCAGCTAACACACCTAACCTCCCACACTCGCATTAATATGAAAAGCCCCAACAATACCTTGGACTGGATGCTCGTCTCCTAGTAGTTTCAGTGACCACTGCCTAGTGGTACTGTGTACACAAAATATGCAAAAAGGCCAACAACCACCATGTCTTGCCAGAAATTTAATCTTCAATCCCAAGTGATCTCAAACTGCTCCCATGGTACAGACTAAACCTAATCCCAGACCTGGACTGTGCAATGGAATCCTTTCAATCTGAGCTCCCGCTAGTCTGGAATACCCATGCTGTGACAAATGTTATGTATATGTCATGCTTGAACATAAGCAGTAAAATTAATTTTCAATCTACAACGTATAAAGTGGATTTTTTTGGTCCTACATTTTATGCGAGTCTTTGTGGTTATTTAGGCTGGGGTCAGACGAGCGTAGTGTTCACGTCCGTGATTGCGCCTAAAAGTACATCCGTGATAGCCCATTGGAGCCTGTTACACAAAGTACGTCCGCACTGAACTGCGGACGCACCACGGCCGCAAGAAGCACTAGAACGGCCGCACAAAGTTCGCTGCGTCCGCATAGCTGTGTGAGAGTGATGGAACGTGGTCAGACGGACTGCATTTATACGTCCAGCATTTTTCATGGACAAAATGGTTTTGCTTTTTAATTTATTTTCCCTCCTACATCCGTCAAAATATACATCAGTAAATAAACGGACTGTGGCCACTACTGTGTCTTCCGTACGTCCGTGTGCACGGACGTACAGTCCGTAGAAATAACGCTCGTCTGACCCTAGCCGAATTGTGGGGTATGCTTGTTGAAAACCAAAATACGAAGCATTAGAACTGGGAACATTACTTTTATTTCTGAGTAGGTGTAGTTAATACAGCATTGTTCATGGGGGGGGGGGTGGCATTCACACATGGATATATTTGCCTCCAGCTCACCTCTCCATGTGAGAAACCATTTAGCTGGCCGCACATTGCTGCTGGTGGCCACCAGCATAAAGCTTTGCTGCTCGCCTGGGATCTATCCACCAGGCAGCTGCGATCTTGCGAGAGCGGAGTTAATGTGAACTCAAATCTCATGGATAGATCCCAGTTGAGTGGCAGAGCTTTATGCTGGCAGCCGCTCGGAGGAGGGAAAAGCCACTTGCAATGTGCGGCCAGCTAGATTTTTTTTTTTTTTAAGGCTCGGGACACAGTGGGAACCCGAGTTCCTGCTGTGGGAGAAGTGCAGGAATGCTGTTCCCGCAGGACTCGAGCCCTAGATGAAGGGGTTAAAATACAAAAGGTAGAATTTTGGCGTTTAATATCAGAGCAAAAGATTTGAATATTTACACATGGGTCTTTTGGCGATTAAGTTTTGAAAGTGTTTCTCCCAGATTTTTTGTAATAAATTATACAATATGATGAGGCGGGAAATGAATGGGTTGCATAAACGGGTAAGAATTTGACCTAGACAGCGCAGAAATGTGTAAACAGCAAACACGACAGACTATGTAAAACTGCCTGGTCACTAAGGGGTTAAGACCTTTTCTGGGTTGTTCCCACCCTACAACCTCCTATCCAAGAACAGCACCTTACTTGCAATACAAGAAGCGGCTCAATCTTCATTTTCCTAGAGAGCACCACAAGTGTGGAATAACCTCCCAGACACCGAATCTTCCCCCAGTCTAAAGTCCTTTCAGAGATCTAACAGATGTAAGTGCATTCTGTATCAAGGTAACAGTTACTATTTCCTACGTTTGTTTAACCATCTTTCTATAAATGTCCTTGAACCCAGGACATACTGAAAGAGAAAAATCAACATATCCTACCTGGTTAAAAGGATTATCTATTAATTCCCATTGCTGGTGGATCTGCACCTTGAATTAATGAAGATGCAGATTTTCTGGGAGCAGTTTAGAAGGATTAAGTGGCTAGATTTCAGTACAGGGCAACCTGGCAGTCAAGGTCAAACATGCCACATCTGGGCTTCCTAGATTTAGCACCCTTGGATATGCCATATCCAGGAGTCTGACATGAAAAGGTTCCCCAATGGTCACCTTGTGGATACATGGAAGCCTTCAGAATCCAGTGGTCATGGATTGATTAAGATGGGGCCCAGAAAGGCACCTGAAGATTAGGTAGTGCTCCCTCCATGCACCTCGAGGTGGCCCACAAATCACAGACCGACACATTCTTACTGCTACAGATTTATTGGAGAATACAGGTATAGACAGTGCAGTCATACATGGCACCAGATCCCCATACTGAAAAGCAAGGGTCTGATGCAGATGGGGAGCTGGGATTGTTATGCTATGTCAGTGTAGTCTTCTGCGATGTCCGAGTCATATTGTGGTCTGTAGTCATCTTGTGACACCATCAGGTGGTAGTAAGTGACCCCTTTCCATATCCCTTCGATGAAGGCTTCAAAGCCAAACATGGTCCGGATTTTAGCACGGTACGGCACGTTCATTTGTCCCTTTTGAATGGTTGCGGTCATGCGGATGCTGCTCTTAGCTGGCACCTCCACCTTTGTGCTGGAAGTGAACGTTCTCTGTGGAGAGAGGAAGGATTACCTTGTGGTTAAAGAGTGCACCTGGAGTATTAAGCAGTGTAAACCTTGACAAAGGAATTCCACAGTGCTCCGACACAACTGAAACACTTCCAATAGAAGAAACCCTGGGCCAGAATACAAAGTTCATGCTATAGGTGGAAGAGCTGCGTCTCCATGTTTCTCCTTAGCGTGAGAATATGAGGCAGGTGCCAATGCTCAAAGCAACGCTAAGCACCCCCTTCATTATGAGGGCATTGAGGCTTCCACTGCCGGTCACGTTACTGTAATGTTCTGGGTCCCTGGTGCCCCCTCTGGCTTATGTGAACGTTGCATGAGGTTCTGGACCTTCGTTCCCTTGGATTTTCCAGCCCTGGAAACTCACCTCCTTTTTATATACAGAGTTCTTGATGAACCCAGGTATCGCCCAAAGAGGGGCGCTGCCTCATTTGGTCCATGCCCTCTTGATTCTGCCTCACACTGTCTAATTGCTATTGCATCCGGGTTAGGTGTAGTTCTGTTGGGATTCTGGTTTATGTTCTTGGTTTTCACCTCGATCCGGATTTAGGTTTCTGTCTGATATTGTTTCTAGGTTGTATTCAGGTTAATGCTTATGTCTTATTTAGGTTCTCATTTCATGTTCAAATCAGTTTTGTTTCCTGAGTGTATAGTCCTTACGTTTTGGGATTAGCTGTTTCTTGCTATTCATTCTGTTTTGGTTTCATGTTCTGTATTGTCTTGCTCTAGTTTAATTTTGGTTATAATAAACCTAGTTTTATAGCAGCAAGAATACAGACATGAAACCTAGTCACTGGGTATCTAGCTCGCACCCTTCCTACACCATGTCAGGCCAGGTCCCACGTAACCGTTACTTGCAGGATCTCAGGAGATCCTGCAGGTCAGTGGAGTGATCATGGAGGAAGACAAGGGGGGGGTGTAGCTGTTCTGGCCATTGGGAGCAGAGGGAGACTGAGGAAGAGGTGGATCGAGCTGCAGTATGAGGGGAGCATTTGCTTTTCCCAGCCCGTGTCGATTCTGCAAAAATGGGATCAGTAACCAGTTAAGACCTGGTGCCGACCTCAGTTAACTGCAGCAGGATGTAATTAAGAAGTGCAGATTACAGTTAGCTCATGCTGAAGTGCCATTTAGCGTTCGGAATGGGACCAGCCAGTGCCAATGTTAACCTTGTGATATGACCCAATTGTCAGTTCAAAACATGTATAAGAATACATTTGCTGTAGCACTGGGTTTTATCACCTCATGGGATCTGGGGCAAGGTGTAAAGGGTGAGCCTGAGCACACCCCAATGTTGAATGAGGAGGTCCTCCACCTCAAACACTGGCATTTTAGGAGGTCCCTCACTAGTTAAGTCTGGTGGTATCCGATTACTGGTTTGTGCACGTTTTTCTACTAGAAAGGACTAAGATGAAGTGCAATTAAATGTTCCATGGGTGTACACCCATATGTCACCAGCTGTGCATGCCAGTGACGGGGTGAATTTGATGTACCCCTGCACGCCATGCTTTAGGATGTGTTAGTGGAGGTCCTGTGAACACAAGTCATTGACAGGTCAGTAGACTTTCCAGAGAAAAAGGAAGCCAGGTTTAGAAGTTTGTTTTGGCCCACCAGGATTCATAAGTATGACCATAGACACGTCAGCTTTCCCTTAATTGCAAGAGTCTGCATCCAGATATTTAACCATTACCATGAGGCTCAACATCGTAAGTGTAGCGCTGGATCATGTGACAATGGTTTGCCTACACCCGCTTTATGGGAGGCAGGCATTCCATTTGTATGCTGCTGGCTCTTGCCCATCAGGCCTGCATTTACATCTCAGGAGCGCCCAAAAATACCTGAGCAGTTTCTCTGCTCTTGGAGAACAAGGGCAGAAGGTTAAGGTTGGGTTATTTATGTCCGTTTTAACCCTAGCTACGGAACGCGATTCTCAATTGTGGCCCGAGCAACAAGAAGTTCAGCTGTGGCTTTGTCACTTGATGTGGAAGAATGAGGATTTTAGTAGGTTAGACAAATTCAGGGACAGTGCTCTGGAGCCAGAGAAAGACCAAGATCAGCATTTGGTCCAGAGAGGGAAGGAAAGGATTCAAAGAAGTGCCTTTTGGGGTTTATTATGAATGCACTGCCCTGTTCCCATAGATACCAGCAATAATCTTCATGTATGCCCACACTGCAGCCCTGTTAGATTACAAGGCCATATTACGCAGTGGGCACTACCTCAGTGATGTCCTGGGATTACAGGAAACCATTAAGCACAAAAGCAAGATCCCATGACAGATGTTATTTGTCCTAACAGAAAGGTGTGATCTTGGAGCAACGAGATCAGTAAAGTTTTAAAGAAAAGCCCTATGGATGAAGGATTTGCCAGAACATGGAAACAGTCAACTCCCCATTTCAGTGTGGAATCACTGCATTCAGGTTGTGCTTACGGTCACAGCAGCATCATGATACGAACGGTCCATTTTGTACAAGCTTACCTGGACTGTGTTGGTTTCTGTTAACGTCCAGGTGTGAGTGGTGCTCACGTCGATGGAAATCTTCTGCTCATACTCCAGAAGAATTGGAATCCCAGCTTCAAAATGCATTTCAGCACTAGAAGCCACTGTGAAGCCATGTTGTTGGGAGAAGGTGCTGGTCTCAGTAGTGGTTTCAGAAAACCTAGGACAGGATAAGGACATGACAACGGATGTACAGACAATGACTGGTGGACTGAAGACTAAAGACACGGCTTAAGAATTACCACTGGTCGGGAAAAAGCTTATATTAAAGATTTTTATGGGGTGCCTTTGTGTAGTTCAGAGCCTATAATGCATTGCATTCCATTTAATTTGAGGTTTTTATTAGTTACCACCGAAAGTCATACTTACGAGAAGGTGTGATATAAAGTAGTACTGCTGCCGTTGGGATAGACTTGGGTGTGCATCACCTCTGTGGTCAAGGATACAATCTCACCCGAGTCTGGGAGGAATTCAAAGCTCAAGATGCTCTTCATCATCCGGTCAACGGTGAAGAGAAATACAGGAAAGCGGTTGTAGTTGCGGCCCAGCTTCTGAGCATTTTTTATGTAGTTGTTGGGATCCTGGCGAGTGGGTGGAAGGCCTCGGAAGCAGTCCCCATTCTTTTTATTCACACACCACAGGTAGCCGTCGGGACTAAAAGAGATGAAGCCGCTCAGGTTACGCCAGTCGCCACCGCCAACGATTACAGCGTCACTAAGCCAGGAGTCACTAGCACTAACAGGAGGGTGTCTGGCCACCAGCCTGCCTTCTCTGGTCACTGCATACAACACGCCTTCATTGTTGAAGAAGAGAGCATGATTGGTTTCCCACGAACGCTGGCCTATTTTAGTGGCTACTCGATACAGCCAGGACACTTTGTCGTTGTCAGGGGGTGGTCCCTTGTAGAACGCGCCATTATTGGTAACTGCATACATGGTGCCATCAGGATGGAAGAAAATGAATCTAATTTTATCCCAATCAACAGTGTCCACCCTCTTGGCAATAGAGAACCAGTCTGCATTTGCATCTGAGGGCATTGGACCGCGGTAGAGATCTTTACCGCGTGTAGCAAACAGCTCGCCTGCTGGAGAAAAGGCAAGCCTACGAACCAGATCTATCTTCCCTACAGCGGTGGACCTTGCAGGGTAGTCATCGTTGATATGGTTGGGAGGCAAGCCTGCACGGCAGATATTGGGTCTCTTGGTAATAGCAACCAGGATGGTATCTGGAAAGAGAAGAAGTGGCTAGAGAGATTCCACAAGTGAAAGACTAAAACCCACATGAGAATTTGTTCCCAGCCATTAAACTATGGCTCAAAATGAGGCACACAGCGCTTAACACCACCATTTGTTTTAAGGGGGGGGGGGGGGTGTAATAATTCAAAGTCATATTCAGCAAATAACAGATTATAGCTCCAACCTGCTTATCATGCAAAAGACATGGCAAGCAAAGTGCTACGTTAGCCAACGGAGAGGAGTGAAAAGCACACAGGGGGTTGTTCATATATGACGGCTTTGTTGGGGGGCAGCGCTTTTATACAAAAAACATTTCACAATAAAGCGCAGAGTCACAACTACAAACCAATTCAGCATATAGTGACAGGACAAAGATTTCTATCTTCTGCCCCGCACCAGGGAAGTGGGACCTCTGTAGTACAGGATATGGCCGTTTCCAATTAACATTACCAAGCGTCAAGAGGAAACTGCTAGTAAGCATGAGAGAAAGATACGGCAGGTTAACTAGGAGAGATCTGAAGCAGCATATATTAAGACAGGGAACGGGTTTTAATTTTTTGGTAATGTTGCGTCTATGAGAACTAGAAAGGATAACGGATTGAAGATCTAATGAAGGGTGTAGCTTGGTATAGAGGTTTGATGGAGGGGGATGAACCTGGCTGTGGTTGGAAGTTTAGCTTCATGGGGAGCCGGGCCAAGTGCGTTTGTATGGCTTTCTAGCGCACTTGACAGGGCTTTTAGAATGTGGTCATGTCATTGCAGTAGGGAAGTTTACCAGCTCAGCAGAGCCATCCCACAAACCAGCCCCCAGGTCACTCAGCAGAGTCAGCACCCCAACATCACCACTATGTGACATTACGCAGAGGGAGGGGCCTCAAGCTCCACCCACTGAAGCAATTAGAAATATTGGAATAATACACCACATTAATGTATAGTTTAAAAGGGTGTAGGAGAATAGAGAAGCTACTGGCAGCCTACACAACAGGAATACAGACAGTATAGAACTACAACATACTGTATACCCAACACAATGCAATAACACAGTATACAGCCCTGCAGGGGGAGCCCCCAAAACACAGGGATGATTTACCTGGTATAGATTCCATTATCAACAAGCGTTTACACTACCCCAAATAGTTTGGCTCCAACAGAACCTCTTTGGACTGCGTGGATCAGATACGTTCTCCAAATGTGCCTGTACAGGGTCAGTATACTCAGTCCATTAGCTTTGTAGGCTGAAGCCTCCCTAAACACAGCTGCACCTGCTTTAATCAGCCCATTGATGGTTTAATGGGGATCTGGGTTAACCCTTTCTGTAACTATATAGCACCTCCACACAGAATTTATAAATTTCAATATTGATTTTTTTTATTTTGTTTTTATAAAGATATTTCTGGGTGTTTGATGAGTGTGAACACTGAACCTCCCTGTAAAACATGAGACATGACATGTATCCAAGGCTATGACCACAAGAATCTCCTCCATCACTGATTCATTTCTTCCTCCATCAAATTAATTGTACTTACAGCAACTCAGCTCTTTTCCTGCACTGCCCATCACTGCAATGAAATTATATATGGGTGGTCCTGTCCGCTGTAACTCATGGGCAGAGATAGTGTGGGGACCATCTCACTCCTTCCCAAATCTGACCAAATCACGCCAACCTAAGGTGACCATATCGACCATGTTTAAAGGGACACGTATTGATGTTACATGCAGAGGGAAGCAAAGGGAAAAGTGCTGCCCTGCAACATGTATAATTCATACACCACAGGAAGGAAATCAAGGTAGGTCACCCGGGATTCCTTTATGGTTTCTTACCTGCAGGGTATGGATTCTACATTCTGCTGGGTGGCATTTTTCCTGCACCGCCCATCAGCATAAATAAATTATATGTGTCCCTGTAAACATTGCCGATATGGTCAACCTGACACTCCCGGAGAGATGGAGCAACCATGCCAGGCAGAAAGCTGGGGTAGTGACCCTGTCTGTGAGTGACAGTTTGTGTGTATGTTAGTGTAATTGTGAACCATGTGTAGGTGTGTGAATTTTCAGTGTATTAATGAGTGCGAGTTACACAAAAGGAAACAAGTGTACGCACTGTAATTACTGTAAATATATATTTCTATACGTTAATATTTATTATATTTATTTTAACATATATTTTATTGATATTTAAATTTTTGTGTATTTTAATATGTATTTTTATTATCTTATATTATACTAGGTGTAAAGCCTGCCCAGAGGGCAGTCTATTGATAAGTGTGGTGCGTTGTGCTTGGTTCGGTGCCATTTATTGTGCTGTGTTTGGCTCTGTGCCGTTTATTCTGTTGTGCTCGGCTCTGTGCCGTCTATTGTACTGTGCTCAGCTCTGAGGCGTTTATTCTGTTTTGCTCGGCTCTGTGCTGGGCTCTGCACATCGGCTCTGTGCTCTGCTCCGTGCCGTATATTATGCTCTGCTTTTTATTGTGCTCTGCGCCGTTTATTGTGTTGTGCTTGGTTCTGTGCTCGGCGCCGTTTATTGTGCTGTGATTGGCTGTGCAGTTTATTGTGCTGTGCTCTGTGCCGTATATTGTGCTGTGCTCTGTGCCGTATATTGTGCTGTGCCGTTTATTGTGCTGTGCTCTGTGCCGTATATTGTGCTGTGCCGTCTATTGTGCTGTGCTTGGCACTGTGGCGTTTATTGTGCTTGGCTCTGTGGCGTTTATTGTGCTCGGCTCTGTGGCGTTTATTGTGCTCGGCACTGTGGCGTTTATTGTGCTTGGCTCTGTGGCGTTTATTGTGCTCGGCTCTGTGGCGTTTATTGTGCTCAGCTCTGTGTCGTTTATTCTGTTTTGCTTGGCTCTGTGCTGGGCTCTGCACATCGGCTCTGTGCTCTGCTCCGTGCCGTATATTGTGCTCTGCTTTTTATTGTGCTCTGCGCCGTTTATTGTGTTGTCCTTGGTTCTGTGCTCGGCGCCGTTTATTGTGCTGTGATTGGCTGTGCAGTTTATTGTGCTGTGCTCTGTGCCGTATATTGTGCTGTGCTCTGTGCCGTATATTGTGCTGTGCCGTTTATTGTGCTGTGCTCTGTGCCGTATATTGTGCTGTGCCGTCTATTGTGCTGTGCTTGGCACTGTGGCGTTTATTGTGCTTGGCTCTGTGGCGTTTATTGTGCTCGGCTCTGTGGCGTTTATTGTGCTCGGCACTGTGGCGTTTATTGTGCTCGGCTCTGTGGCGTTTATTGTGCTCAGCTCTGTGTCGTTTATTCTGTTTTGCTTGGCTCTGTGCTGGGCTCTGCACATCGGCTCTGTGCTCTGCTCCGTGCCGTATATTGTGCTCTGCTTTTTATTGTGCTCTGCGCCGTTTATTGTGTTGTGCTTGGTTCTGTGCTCGGCGCCGTTTATTGTGCTGTGCTTTGTGCCGTATATTGTGCTATGCTTGGCTCTGTGGCGTTTATTGTGCTTGGCTCTGTGGCATTTATTGTGCTCGGCTCTGTGGCGTTTATTGTGCTCGGCTCTGTGGTGTTTATTGTGCTTGGCTCTGTGCCTTTAATGGGTTGTGCTCTGCTCTGTGCCATCTATTGTGCTCTGCTTGGCGCTCTGCTCTGTGCTCTGCACTCGGCGCTGGGCTGTGTTCAGGTACTGGGCTCAGGCGCTGGGCTCTGCTCAGGCGCTGTGCTCTGCACTGTGCTCAGGCGCTGGGCTCTGCGCTCAGGCACTGGGCTCTGCGCTCAGGCGCTGGGCTCAGGCGCTGGGCTCTGCGCTCAGGCGCTGGGCTCTGCGCTCAGGTGCTGGGCTCAGGCGCTGGGCTCTGCGCTCAGGCGCTGGGCTCAGGCGCTGGGCTCTGCGCTCAGGCGCTGGGCTCTGCGCTCAGGCGCTGGGCTCAGGCGCTGGGCTCTGCGCTCAGGCGCTGGGCTCAGGCGCTGGGCTCAGGCGCTGGGCTCTGCGCTCAGGCGCTGGGCTCTGCGCTCAGGCGCTGGGCTCAGGTTCTCAGGCGCTGGGCTCAGGCGCTGGGCTCTGCGCTCGGGCGCTGGGCTCTGCGCTCAGGCGCTGGGCTCAGGCGCTGGGCTCTGCGCTCAGGCGCTGGGCTCAGGCGCTGGGCTCTGCGCTCAGGCGCTGGGCTCAGGCGCTGGGCTCTGCGCTCAGGCGCTGGGCTCAGGCGCTGGGCTCTGTGCTCAGGCGCTGGCTCAGGCGCTGGGCTCTGCGCTCAGGCGCTGGGCTCAGGCGCTGGGCTCAGGCGCTGGGCTCTGCGCTCAGGCGCTGGGCTCAGGTGCTGGACTCAGGTGATGGGCTCTGTGCTCAGGCGCTGGGCTCAGGCGCTGGGCTCTGCGCTCAGGCGCTGGGCTCATGCGCTGGGCTCAGGGCTCAGGCGCTGGGCTCTGCGCTCAGGCGCTGGGCTCAGGCGCTGGGCTCTGCGCTCAGGCGCTGGGCTCAGGCGCTGGGTTTAGGCGCTGGGCTCTGCGCTCAGGCGCTGGGCTCTGCGCTCAGGCACTGGGCTCAGGCGCTCAAGCGCTTGGCTCAGGCGCTGGGCTCTGCGCTCAGGCAATGGGCTCTGCGCTCAGACGCTGGGCTCAGGCGCTGGGCTCTGCGCTCAGGTGCTGGGCTCAGGCGCTGGGCTCTGCGCTCAGGCGCTGGGCTCTGCGCTCAGGCGCTGGGCTCAGGCGCTGGGCTCTGCGCTCAGGCGCTGGGCTCAGGCGCTGGGCTCAGGCGCTGGGCTCTGCGCTCAGGCGCTGGGCTCTGCGCTCAGGCGCTGGGCTCAGGCGCTGGGCTCTGCGCTCAGGCGCTGGGCTCAGGCGCTGGGCTCTGCGCTCAGGCGCTAGGCTCAGGCGCTGGGCTCTGCGCTCAGGCGCTGGGCTCAGGCGCTGGGCTCAGGCGCTGGCTCAGGCGCTGGGCTCTGCACTCAGGCGCTGGGCTCAGGCGCTGGGCTCTGCGCTCAGGCGCTGGGCTCAGGCGCTGGGCTCTGCGCTCAGGCGCTGGGCTCAGGTGCTGGGCTCTGCGCTCAGGCGCTGGGCTCAGGCGCTGGGCTCAGGGCTCAGGCGCTGGGCTCAGGCGCTGGGCTCAGGCGCTGGGCTCGGTGCTG
Source organism: Leptobrachium leishanense (assembly GCA_009667805.1). NCBI lineage: Eukaryota > Metazoa > Chordata > Amphibia > Anura > Megophryidae > Leptobrachium > Leptobrachium leishanense. Next base: position 27,632 of record RXON01000420.1, on the reverse strand, counting down.
GGCTCTTTTTGCGCCCTTCCAACATTGGTGGTCCTGCGGCGGGAGGCGCGTGGCAACCTCCGTAACAGGCTGTTGCGGTTGGATGCGCGCGCGCCACCTGCCGCAGCACGCCCAAAGCGTCCAACGGAGGTTGGATGCGCGCGCAGCAAACCTCCGTAGGATGCTTTGGGCGTGCTGCGGCGGGTGGCGCGCGGCGCACTCGGCTGCGCGCGCATCCAACCGCCACAGCACCCCGTGGGCTGCGCGCATGCACAGTCCATATATATATATACACATATATATATATATATACACACACTGTAACCCCATGTGGATATATATATACACACATATATGGTTTACAGTGTGTGTGTGTATGGCCGGCATCCAGGCTCAGGCGAGCCCCCGGCTCGGCTGGGCCTCTAGGCCCAGGCCAAGCCGGGGGCTCGCCTTAGCCTGGATGCCGGCCAAGCAAGTAGCTCGGCCGGCATCCAAGCTTAGGCGAGCCCCCGGCTTGGCTTGGGCTTAGAGGCCCAGCTGAGCCGTGGACTCGCCTGAGCCTGGAGGACGCCTGAGCAGGCAATTCGGCCGGCCTCCATGCTTAGGTGAGTCCCCGGCTCGGCTGGGCCTCTAAGCCCAGGCAAGCCGGGGGCTCGCCTAAGCTTGGATACCGGCCGAGCAAGCAGGGTGGGTGTGGAGAGTACATACTCACCTACATCGGCCCTCCAGTGATGGCAGTCCCGCTTCCAGTGTCCTCTCTCCGTTGGTCGCCGGTATAACGTCACGAAAGCCTTTGACCCTGGGTCAAAGGCTTTCGTGACATCATACCGGCGACCAACGGAGAGAGGACACTGGAAGCGGGACTGCCATCGCTGGAGGAGCTAAGGGCTGATGTAGGTGAGTATGTGTAGGCAACATCCTCCTACATTGGCCCGGAGCTCCAGCGGTGGCTGTCGCAGGCTGCTCGGCTGGCCTCCAGGCTTCGGCGAGCCCCCAGCTCGGCTGGGCCGGCCGAGCAGCCTGTGACAGCCGGAGGACAGTCGCCGCTGGAGCTCAGGGCTAATGTAGGTGAGTATGTGCTCTCCACACCCACCCTGCTTGCTCGGCCGGTATCCAAGCTTAGGCGAGCCCCCGGCTTGGCTTAGGCCTAGAGGCCCAGCCGAGCCGGGGACTCGCCTGAGCCTAAAGGATGCCCGACCCAGGGTCAAAGGCTTTCGTGACGTCATACCGGCGACCAACGGAGAGAGGACACTGGAGCGGGACTGCCATCGCTGGAGGAGCTAAGGGCCGATGTAGGTGAGTATGTTGTAGGCAACATCCTCCTACATTGGCCCGGAGCTTCAGCGGTGGCTGTCCTCCGGCTGTCGCTGGCTGCTCGGCCGGCCTCTAAGCTTAGCGAGTCCCCGGCTCGGCTGGGCCTGTAGGCCCAAACCAAGCCGGGGGCTCGCCTGAGCCTGGAGGCCGGCCTAGCAGCCTGCTCGGCCGGAGGAAGTCACCGCTGGAGCTCAGGGCCAATGTAGGGGAGTATATTTTGGCAACTTCGGCCCTGACCTCCAGCGGTGACCGTCTTCCGGCTGTCGCTGGCTGCTCGGCCGGCCTCTAGGCTTAGGCGAGTCCCCGGCTCGGCTGGGCCTGTAGGCCCAAACAAGCCGGGGGCTCGCCTGAGCCTGGAGGCCGGCCTAGCAGCCTGCTCGGCCGGAGGAAGTCACCGCTGGAGCTCAGGGCCAATGTAGGGGAGTATGTTTTGGCAACTTCGGCCCTGACCTCCAGCGGTGACCGTCCTCCGGCTGTCGCTGGCTGCTCGGCCGGCCTCTAGGCTTAGGCGAGTCCCCTGCTCGGCTGGGCCTGTAGGCCCAAACCAGGCCGGGGGCTCGCCTGAGCCTGGATGCCTGCCGTGCAGCCTGCCACAGCCGGAGGACGGTCACCGCTGGAGGATTTGGGGCTTGCGGCGTTTAAACAAACGGGTAGCTGCGCACGGCTCGTGCCGATTTTTTTTTTTTTTTTTTGCAGGCGGCCGACACGTGCAGCTACCTGTTTGTTTAAACGGACAGTTTCAAATGTCAGTCGCTCATGCGCAGTCCGTTTTTTGGCGACGGACACGCCGACCTTATCCTTTTATAGGATAGACTAGGTGTAAAGCCTGCCCAGAGGGCAGTCTATTGATAAGTGTGGTGCATTGTGCTTGGTTCTGTGCTCTGTGCCGTTTATTCTGTTGTGCTCGGCTCTGTGCCGTCTATGGTACTGTGCTCGGCTCTGTGGCGTTTTTATTCTGCTCGGCTCTGTGGCGTTTTTATTGTGCTCGGCTCTGTCGCGTTTTTATTGTGCTCGGCTCTGTGGCGTTTATTCTGTTTTGCGTTTATACTGCCCCCTGCTCATGGATATATGCCCCAACACGTGGATACTGCCCCAGCTCGTGGATACTGCCCCAGCACGTGGATACTGCCCCAGCACGTGGATACTGCCCCAGCTCGTGGATACTGCCCCAGCACGTGGATACTGCCCCAGCACGTGGATATTGCCCCAGCACGTGGATGGATACTGCCCAGCACGTGGATACTGCCCCAGCACGTGGATATTGCCCCAGCTCGTGGATATTGCCCCAGCACGTGGATACTGCCCCAGCACGTGGATACTGCCCCAGCACGTGGATATTGCCCCAGCTCGTGGATATTGCCCCAGCACGTGGATATTGCCCCAGCTCGTGGATACTGCCCCAGCACGTGGATACTGCCGCAGCTCGTGGATATTGCCACACAGCACGTGGATACTGCCCAGCACGTGGATATTGCCCCAGCACGTGGATGGATACTGCCCCAGCACGTGGATACTGCCCCAGCACGTGGATACTGCCCCAGCACGTGGATACTGCCCCAGCTCGTGGATACTGCCCCAGCATGTGGATATTGCCCCAGCACGTGGATACTGCCCCAGCACGTGGATACTGCCCGCCAGCTTGTGGATATTGCCCCAGCACATGGATACTGCCCCAGCTCGTGGATACTGCCCCAGCACGTGGATATATGCCCCAGCTCGTGGATACTGCCCCAGCACGTGGATACTGCCCCAGCACGTGGATACTGCCCCAGCACGTGGATATTGCCCCAGCTCGTGGATACTGCCCCAGCACGTGGATACTGCCCCAGCACGTGGATATTGCCCCAGCTCGTGGATATTGCCCCAGCACGTGGATATTTCCCCAGCTCGTGGATACTGCCCCAGCACGTGGATACTGCCGCAGCTCGTGGATATTGCCACAGCACGTGGATACTGCCCCAGCACGTGGATATTGCCCCAGCCGTGGATGGATACTGCCCCAGCACGTGGATACTGCCCCAGCACGTGGATACTGCCCCAGCACGTGGATATTGCCCCAGCACGTGGATACTGCCCCAGCACGTGGATACTGCCCCAGCACGTGGATACTGCCCCAGCACATGGATATTGCCCCAGCACGTGGATACTGCCCCAGCACGTGGATACTGCCCCAGCACGTGGATATGCCCAGCTAGCCCATGTGATACTGCCCCAGCATGTGGACATTGCCCCAGCACGTGGATACTGCCCAGCACGTGGATACTGCCCCAGCTTGTGGATATTGCCCCAGCACGTGGATACTGCCCCAGCTCGTGGATACTGCCCCAGCACGTGGATATTGCCCCAGCTCGTGGATACTGCCCCAGCACGTGGATATTGCCCCAGCTCGTGGATACTGCCCCAGCACGTGGATACTGCCCAGCACGTGGATATTGCCCCAGCTCGTGGATACTGCCCCAGCACGTGGATACTGCCCCAGCACGTGGATATTGCCCCAGCTCGTGGATATTGCCCCAGCTCGTGGATATTGCCCCAGCACGTGGATATTGCCCCAGCACGTGGATATTGCCCCAGCTCGTGGATACTGCCCCAGCACGTGGATACTGCCGCAGCTCGTGGATATTGCCACAGCACGTGGATACTGCCCCAGCACGTGGATATTGCCCCAGCACGTGGATGGATACTGCCCCAGCACGTGGATACTGCCCCAGCACGTGGATAACTGCCCCAGCACGTGGATATTGCCCCAGCACGTGGATACTGCGCCCAGCACGTGGATACTGCCCCAGCACGTGGATATTGCACCAGCACGTGGATACTGCCCCAGCACGTGGATACTGCCCCAGCACGTGGATACTGCCCAGCACGTGGATGGATACTGCCCCAGCACGTGGATATTGGCCCCCAGCTCGTGGATATACTCACCTACATCGGCCCTCCAGCGATGGCGGTCCCGCTTCCAGCGTTCTCTTCTCTCTCTCTCCGTTGGTCGCCGGGATGACGTCACGAAAGCCTTTGACCCCCGGGGTCAAGGGCTTTCGTGACGTCATACCGGCGACCAACGGAGAGAGAGAGAGAGAGAGAACGCTGGAAGCGGGACCGCCATCGCTGGAGGAGCTAAGGGCCGATGTAGGTGAGTATGTGTAGGCAACATCCCCCTACATTGGCCCGGAGCCTCAGCGGTGGCTGTCGCAGGCTGCTCGGCCGGCCTCCAGGCTTAGGCGAGCCCCGGCTCGGCTGGGCCTGTAGGCCCAGCCAAGCCGGGGGCCCGCCTGAGCCTGGAGGCCGGCCGAGCAGCCTGCGACAGCCGGAGGACAGTCACCGCTGGAGCTCAGGGCTAATGTAGGTGAGTATGTGCTCTCCACCCACCCTCGTTACTCGGTTGTCGCCGGTATCCAAGCTTAGGCGAGCCCCCTGCTTGGCGTGGCCTAGAGGCCCAGCCGAGCCGGGGACTCGCCTGAGCCTGGAGGACGCCCGAGCATGCAACTCGACCAGCCTCCATGCTCAGGCGAGTCCCCGGCTCGGCAGGGCCTCTAGGCCCAAGCCAAGCCGGGGCTCGCCTAAGCTTGGATACCGCCGAGCAAGCAGGGTGTGTGTGTGTAGAGCACATACTCACCTACATCGGCCTCGAGTCCTCCACCGGTCCACACTACTCACCTACATCGGCCCTTAGCTCCTCCAGCGATGGCGGTCCCGCTTCCAGCGTCCTCTCTCTCTCCGTTGCTCGCCAGGATGACGTCACGAAAGCCTTGACCCCCGGGGTCAAAGGCTTTCGTGACGTCATTCCGGCGAACAACGGAGAGAGAGAGGATGCTGCAAGCGGACCGCCATCGCTGGAGGAGCTAAGGGCCGATGTCGGTGAGTATGTGTTAGGCAACATCGGCCCTGAGCTCCAGCGGTGACTCCTCCGGCTGTCGCTGGCTGCTCGGCGGGCCTCTAGGCTTAGGCGAGTCCCCGGCTTGGCTGGGCCTGTAGGCCCAAACCAAGCCGGGGGCTCGCCTGAGCCTGGAGGCCCGCCTAGCAGCCTGCTCGGCCGGAGGAGGTCACCGTTGGAGCTCAGGGCCGATTTGGTGGAGTATGTTTTTGGAATTTAGGCCCTGAGCTCCAGCGGTGACCTCCTCCGGCTGTCGCTGGCTGCTCGGCGGGCCTCTAGGCTTAGGCGAGTCCCGGCTCGGCTGGGCCTGTAGGCCCAAACCAAGCCGGGGGCTCGCCTGAGCCTGGAGGCCCGCCTAGCAGCCTGCTCGGCCGGAGGAGGTCACCGCTGGAGCTCAGGGCCGATTTGGTGGAGTATGTTTTGGGAATTTAGGCCCGGAGCTCCAGCGGTGACCGTCCTCCGGCTGTCGCTGGGCTGCTCTGCGGGCCTCTAGGCTTAGGCGAGTCCCCGGCTCGGCTGGGCCTGTAGGCCCAAACCAAGCCGGGGGCTCGCCTGAGCCTGGAGGCCCGCCTAGCAGCCTGCTCGGCCGGAGGAGGTCACCGCTGGAGCTCAGGGCCGATTATGGGGACTATGTTTTGGGAACTTTGGCCCCGATCCTCCAGCGGTGACCGTCCTCCGGCTGTCGCTGGCTGCTCGGCGGGCCTCTAGGCTTAGGCGAGTCCCCGGCTCGGCTGGGCCTGTAGGCCCAAACCAAGCCGGGGGCTCGCCTGAGCCTGGAGGCCCGCCTAGCAGCCTGCTCGGCCGGAGGAGGTCACCGCTGGAGCTCAGGGCCGATTATGGGGACTATGTTTTGGGAACGTTGGCCCCGATCCTCCAGCGGTGACCGTCCTCCGGCTTCGCTGGCTGCTCGGCGGGCCTCTAGGCTTAGGCGAGTCCCCGGCTCGGCTGGGCCTGTAGGCCCAAACCAAGCCGGGGGCTCGCCTGAGCCTGGAGGCCCGCCTAGCAGCCTGCTCGGCCGGAGGAGGTCACCGCTGGAGCTCAGGGCCGATTATGGGGTATGTTTTGGGAACTTTGGCCCCGATCCTCCAGCGGTGACGTCCTCCGGCTGCCGCTGGCTGCTCGGCGGTCTAGGCTTAGGCGAGTCCCCGGCTCGGCTGGGCCTGTAGGCCCAAACCAGCCGGGGCTCGCCTGAGCCTGGAGGCCCGCCTAGCAGCCTGCTCGCCGGAGGAGGTCACCGCTGGAGCTCAGGGCCGATTATGGGGACTATGTTTTGGAACTTTGGCCCCGATCCTCCAGCGGTGACCGTCCTCCGGCTGCCGCTGGCTGCTCGGCGGGCCTCTAGGCTTAGGCGAGTCCCTCGGCTGGGCCTGTAGGCCCAAACCAAGCCGGGGGCTCGCCTGAGCCTGGAGGCCCGCCTAGCAGCCTGCTCGGCCGGAGGAGGTCACCGCTGGAGCTCAGGGCCGATTATGGGGACTATGTTTTATGAACTTTGGCCCGATCCTCCAGCGGTGACCGTCCTCCGGCTGCCGCTGGCTGCTCGGCGGGCCTCTAGGCTTAGGCGAGTCCCCGGCTCGGCTGGGCCTGTAGGCCAAACCAAGCCGGGGGCTCGCCTGAGCCTGGAGGCCCGCCTAGCAGCCTGCTCGGCCGGAGGAGGTCACCGCTGGAGCTCAGGGCCGATTATGGGGACTATGTTTTGGGAACTTTGGCCCCGATCCTCCAGCGGTGACCGTCCTCCGGCTGCCGCTGGCTGCTCGGCGGGCCTCTAGGCTTAGGCGAGTCCCCGGCTCGGCTGGGCCTGTAGGCCCAAACCAAGCCGGGGGCTCGCCTGAGCCTGGAGGCCCGCCGGCAGCCGGAGGACGGTCACCGCTGGAGGATCGGGGCATCTGGCCGTGTAAACACACGGGTAGCTGCGCGCGGCTCGTGCCGTTTTTTTTTTTTTTTTTTTTCACGCGGCCGGCACGCGCAGCTACCTGTGTGTTCTAACGGCCGCTTTCAAATGTCCGTCGCGCATGCGCAGTAGGGTTTTGGCGACGGACAGTTTTTAGCTTACTCTTTTATAGTATAGATTGGGGTGCAGTAAGCAGAATGGGCTGTATTCTATAGTTGGTGCTAATGTAGCATCTCGATGTTGATGAATAATAAGCTTTTTAATTCCCTGTATCTTATGCACATATGAAAGCTACCCTCAGTTAATATGCCCCTAGGTTCAGTTTAAAATTTTATTTATTTATTTATTTATAAAGGATTTTACCAGGAAGAATACATTGAGATTTTTCTCGTTTTCAAGTATGTCCTGGGTTCGAGAACATTGAGTGGTTACAGAAATACAAAATAGTAAAATGCAAGATATTAACACAAGACCAAATATACAGATTAACAGAAAAATAAATATGTAGGAAATAAAGTCATTATGTTACATGTTTACAGGTGCATTTCGTATTGAGGTATGTTAATAGGGAAGTCTTAAGGGACTTTAGACTGGGGGAAGATTTGACGGTGTCTGGGAGGTTATTCCATATTTGCGGTGCTCTGTAGGAAAATGAGGATCGAGCCACTTTCTTTTTGTATTGCGGTATTGCAAGTAAGGTGCTGGTCCTGGATCTGAGGTTATAGGATGAGGGAACTGCCGGGGGAAGCAGCATATTCAGGTAGGGTGGTAGCTTCCCAGAAAAGCTCTTAAACACCAGGTTGGAAAGGTGAAGGGTGCGTCTAGAGTCCAGTGATGGCCAGTTTAGTTCTTTTAACATGTCACAATGATGTGTCATGTAGTTACATTGTAGCAGGGGAGCTGTTTGCTACACGCGGTAAAGATCTCTACCGAGAAGTGACTGTGGTCAGCGTGCCATTTGATTTTGTCCCAACACATAGATGGGGTGTTTGCAATTTGTGTATTTTAGGTGCGGTTCCAAAGAGCATTGTAACAGTTTTGTCAGTATTTAGAAAAAGTTTGTTATTTGCGATCCACTTTTCTACCCCTGTGAATTGTTCTTGCAGCACTGCCTCCAGCTGTGGGAGATTTGGTTTGCTGGTATAGATTACAGTGTCGTCTGCGTACATGTGTACAGTTGAAGCTTTGCAAACATTGGGCAGATCGTTTATGAATATTGTGAATAGCAGGGGGCCAAGTATCGAGCCTTGGGGTACACCGCACGTGACTGGGAGGGGAAGGGAAGTGCTGTCAGAAATGGACACAAATTGAGACCTATCAGACACATATGATTGGAACCAGGTTAACGTGTGATCACCAATACCAGAGTTTTTAGGTTTTTGTAATAGGATGCCATGGTCTACTGTGTCAAAAGCCTTGGCAAAATCAAGGAAGATGGCTCCAGTTAGATTTCCTTTTTCCATGCCTGCTTGGATATCATTACAAACTTTTAAAAGGGCAGTTGTAGTTGAATGGTTTGGACGAAAGCCTGATTGATCTGGGGTTAAATATTTCTGATACTGATAATAATCACGTAATTGTGTGTAGACACATTTTTCCAGAATTTTTGACATTACAGGGAGCAGGGATATTGGGCGGTAGTTGGATAGCAAAGTATTGTCTCCACTTTTATGGATAGGTACCACCCTTGCAGTCTTCCAGAGTTTGGGTATGTATTCAGTCGCCAGTGATTCATTAATCAGGGTTGCGACAGGTTTTGCAATTGCTGGTGCACTGATTTTCAGCAGCATTGCTGGGATTTGATCAGGTCCAGACTGGTATTTCATTTTTTGGTTATGGAGAAGTTTAGTGATGGCACTGACAGGCACTGGTCTAAAACTGAATTTCTCTGGGTTACGGGGTCTTTGCACTGTTGGTGGGGCCTGACCTGCATGCGGCCTTTCTGATTGCGTGTCATTTCCTAGCTTGGCAATCAGGGTGGTGGCGCATCCAACAAAATAATTATTAAAAGCATTTGCTACATCTAGGGGGTGTTGTACAGTTTGGTTGTTTACTTTCAAAGCAGCTGGTTGTGAGTGGACGGGGGGTGCTTGTATGTTACTTATGATTTTCCAAAAATTTCTGGAGTTTGATATGTTATTGTTTAAATTTTCATTGAAGTATTGGGCTTTAGCCATTTTTGTTTGTTTTGTGCATTCATTCTGGCATTTTCGGTATTCACAGTGATCGTTCATGGATCCAGTACTCTTGAACTTTGACCACAGGGAGTCTCTAAACTGGTACATATGCGTGAGGTCAGCTGTAACCCAGGGGAGATGGGCCCCTTTTACTCGCACTTTGCACAGTGGGGTATGGGTGTTCCAGACTTTCAGGAGCTCGGCTTGAAAGTATTCAATTGCACAGTCCAGGTCTGGGATTAGGTTTAGTCTGTACCATGGGAGCTGTTTGAGATCATTTAGGAAGGATTCAAGATTAAATTTTTTGAAAGACCTGGTAAAATGCTTTACTAGCCATCCCCTCTTGAGTCCTATGTACTCCATGGAGGGGAGGCTTGCAGCGGCGCTTAGCGCTGCCCCGAGCATCCTGAGGCTTGGTGCTGTGTTACGGCGCAGGCTGCTCGTTTAGCGCCTGCACCGTAATATCACGCTAAAAAGGGGTTGCTAAGGACAAACCTGCAGGCACAGGTTTTTTTCTCCTTAATTTCCCCGTTTTAGGGTTGTGATCATAATAGTGTCCCTTGTAAGTGTTAGGATTAGTGGATTTAACACATGGCATTGACATTGTTACGGATCGAGGTACCCTCACGCTCGGTACCCTTTGTCTGGACGCTCCTATCCACTGAAACACAGGAGGTATTCGTAGAAACACACAGAATAGACGACACGTAAACTGTGGAGTTGTTGCTGATTCAAAATCCAAAGGGAGAATGCTTTACTGAGGGTTTTCAGGTACAGACAGATTCAAAAGTCAAAACCACGCCCCTGCGTTACTCTATGCCAGATCTTCCCAAAACCTCCCCTTACAACTAACAAAGGGAACTGATAAGAGCTCTGGTTCAAGCCTGGGGGAGGGTGATACAAGCATGGCCACACAAAGGAGGGTTGGGGTGGAAGCAGACAAAAGGTTAGAGTGCAAGCCCTTGAGCAGGGTCACCTACTACTTTTTTCTGAGTGCAAAATATAACAATTTATAACTGTAACATACAGATACACACTTTGACAACAGCATAGCACATCACACAACACTCTACACTATAAACAGAGACAATAAACTGTAAAGAAAAACAAATGCAAATAAACTTTGAAGTGGCCGTTTCGTCACAGATATTACAAAGCTGACGTTACACTGGGTGAAATCAGTTTGCGCTTTGGAGCTTGCGCGAGCTTCCTGCACTTTATGTTTCATATACCTTACATGGGGAGCGCAATCAGTTTTTAGCGTTTCTATAACTGACCTATTAGAAAGTGCAGGTGCAATTTACCGTGGGTCACCCAAACGTTAGCACCTCCTAAAAGCTGGCGTTAAATGATTCTGCAATTGTAAAATTATTTAACACCGCCTACACCCCCCCCCATTAAATTCCATACACACCTGTCAGAGGTGTAACTAGAAATCTCAGGGCAGGAATCCATGAAGGCCCCCCTACGCAAAAAATATATGTCCCCTTCCATCACCACGCATTGGACCCCTCCAGTTCTACAATATCTATTTCATAGCAATAAAACTCACAGTAATGTGCGTTGTGTTTGATCGTATCACAGAGATCCACAGCATTTGAAATCTCACAGTAATGTGCATTGGAAGCAAAAAAATGCTGGGGGGTAGACTTTTTACTTTACGGGTTATTCTAGTTTGTGGAAGTTTTACCATCTGCTACAAAATCATAATGAAGTTGCAAATTTTATACATACACAATGAAAGAGAATGAAGTTTTTTGTCCTGTAATTTCGTGCTCTCTATTCTGGTGTACATATATATTTCTAGTAGTGAGAGAAAGGGGGGGTGTGAGGATCCTGAGGACGAGCAACAGCATTAGTGTCCTGCTCTACGGTGGGGCCCGCTCAGGTCTCACAAGGTTTTAGCTTGTTTGTGCCATTACAGGGATGAATGCTCCACGTGCAAATCAGTCTGCTCTCACCCAATGAGGGTGGCCAGTACTGATTGCCAAGGACGTCATACCTGCACGAGAGGTGCAGCAACCCCCAATGATCATTTCGGCCCTGTTAGGCCTAGTCAGGAGGGTATAGCTGACACCCCTCTAGGCACATCAAGCTAGGGGTCCACGTCTGGATGACCCTGTAAACTTGCAGGGATGATGTACTTGGCAATCAGTACTGGCCACCCTCATTGGGTGAGAGCAGGCTGATTTGCACATGGAGCATTCATCCCTGTAATGGCACAAACAAGCTAAAACCTTGTGAGACCTGAGCGGGTCCCACCGTAGAGCAGGCCACTAGTGCTGTTGCTCGTCCTCAGGATCCTCACACCCCCCCTTTCTCTCACTATATATTTCTAGTATGTTTAGATATGTCTAGTTGAGTTTTGTTGACCCTACGGGGGACTCACTGGTTTCCATTAAGGTAGGAGGGGATACCTTTCTAACAGTATTTCTCGCCTGTACAAGAGAAACATTGTATCATACTGGTTATATATTGGAATCGACATTCCCATTCCTAGGAGCCCATTACTAGACTGTCGGCAATAAAGACCCACAGTTGGTTACCACCATTTTCACTTTCCATTATATGGGATTTTATTATGTATGTTGACTTTTTGTTTCCCTCCCATTGTCCATTTGCTATTAATAAAATGTGTTCCTTTTATTCATTATGTTAATTAATGTGTGATTACAGAATCCTAATTACGCCGGACAGAGTTTGCTTCTCTTTTTTTGATTCATACATTGGTACGTGGGTTTAATCCCTATATGAGGATACCTGATTGGCCTCTTTTTCTTTCGATATTTGTGTTTTTGTAAATTATTTTTATATATTGTTCTTTGTCCCACTTTCCTGCCTTGTCTCTCGCCATCTTCCCAGATAGCCGCCGCTGCCTTGCCATTATTTTCACAATCATTACAATAAATCCCCATTTGGACACTACTCAAGCATCTGCCTTTTGTGTCACTACACACCCAGGCTCATACCTTCACCTCCCCATACACTATGCGTGACACATACAAGTATTTGGAAGGCAGATCGGGAGGAAAAAGCTTCTCCTTGTGAGGTTTATCACTGAGAAGGTAGGACATAACTTTATACTTGGTTTTGCAATCTCAGCAATAAAGCAGTGTTAGCCGGGAGACAGGGACAAGGGAACTCATTGACCAATACCCCAAGGAGGTTATTTAACAGCATATGATGTATGGACTGACAGAACAGCAGATCTGAAGAGGACTCACCTAGGATGAAAGGATGAGAAAGGGCCATGAGATTCAACTGGGAAATGAAGACACAAGCATAAGCAAACCCCCACCTGCGACCCTCTTGTACCTCAGAGCAAGCAAACCATATCATGGCTGTACCTGCGAACGTATTGTATGTTGTACCTATGAACATCATGTGCTGTATTATGGGCCTTATGTACAAGCGTGACATGTGGACCCTGCGAACACAAGGTGGTCTGTACTTGGAAGTGTAGCGTGTCATATTGTGTACGGTATGTATCAGCGTATAATGGAATATAAAAAGTGAAGATATCTCATTGTGCAAAATCTCTCCAAATCTACCTGGAATTTTTTTCCGACATCTGCAATATTTAGTCATGTCTAGTTTTCACTGAGGTTTCCTACGAAGGTTTATGGTGCTGGATTTCATAGCCTTTAGTGTGCAGTGTAGCTTAGTAACAGATCCCTGGAGTGAAGGTTTCACCATAGAAAACATGGAAACGCAAAAACCATGATGGTCTGTTAGAAACCCATGAATGGATAAGGGCAACCTGCATTTGTTAAAATTTCTCTTACCGCCCCTATCCTGCACCAGCACTATTTGTGGCTAGCCGCAGAATTAAAAGCAGAGGTACAGACATACCAGCAGTGGTGCTGCTTTTGGTATTTGCTCCAAGAGTCCATAAGACTCCATGGAGTGCTTTACATTTCTACCGGGATCTTGCTCTCATGGAATTGCTTAAGAGCCGCGGTTGAAGCTGGGAGACACTGGGAACTATTTGTTCATCTACTGGTCATGATGAGAGGAGGTGGGTGATCGAGCTGCCCTCTCCACCGTGGGATGACCGGTTATTAAACCCACAAAAAAATTCCTGTATAGTGTTGAGTAATTTTGGCAAAAGCAGAATTCCAAAACACCAGGTTTGAGACAGCATTGTTTTATGTAAGACGGAGGAGGCAACACACAGGTGCATCTCAATAAATTATAATGTGGTGGAAAAGTTCATTTATTATTTCATTAATTAAACTCAAATTGTGAAACTTGTGTATTAAATAAATTCAATGCACACAGACTGTAGTAGTTTAAGTCTCTGGTTCGTTAAACAAAACCCACGAATTCACTGTCTCAACTAATTTGAATGCTTCCTAAGACCAATAAAAACATTTTTAGTGAATTGTTGGCCTTTGGAAAATCTGTTCATTTTCTGTAAATGTAGTCAATACTTGGTAGGGGCTCCTTTTGCTTTAATTACTGCCTCAATTCGGCGCGGCATGGAGGTGATCAGTCTGTGGCACTGCTGAGGTGCTATGGAAGCCAGGTTTCTTTGACAGTGGCCTTCAGCTCATTTGCATTTTTTGGTCTCGTGTTTCTCATTTTCCTCTTGACAATACCCTCTATGGGGTTCAGGTCTGGTGAGTTTACTGGCCAGTCAAGCACACCAACACCATGGTTATTTAACCAACTTTTGGTGCTTTTGCAATGTGGGCAGTTTCCAAATCCTGCTGGAAAATGATATCAGCATCTAAAAAGATGGTCAGCAGAAGGAAGCATGAAGGGCTCTAACATTTCTTGAACAGGTGAAGTGACTGGTGTGACGGAATGAGGTGTTATCCGTCTGCGGGTGTGCTCCAATCTGACCCCCTCTTGATGGCGTCAGGCCCGACTAACGAGTGTCACGGCACTCGGCGTCTCGAGCAGCCTGAGATGACCCTGGCGTTACTTGGCGAGATGGTGCTGCCGAATTAAGTTGACCCATTCTGCGTAGTGGGGAGCTAGGAGACCGCAGAGTGTCTCCTGCACTGTGATTTTAGCTATGAAATGACGACACCAAACGGGGCTGTATGCTTCAAGTCAAACGCAGTTGAACTGACTCTTTACTCAAATGGGACATGCATTTAAACATCTCACACACAAAGGAGACATGCCCAGGCTTGAATGGGAACTCAATTTGCATACAATGGCATGCTTGCATCATCAGATTACACACACACACAGAGCTAATGTACACAGAAATTAGCATACAATTGAATTTCAACACAGCCTTTCACTCCTAGCAACCAAGGGGAAATATAATACCTTTAAATGCATCCCACAATTACACATCTGAATCCACACTCATACAATACAGGATACATGGTAATACATCACACCAATAAAACCACATCTAGAAAAGGTATAACTGTTCATTTCAACACGCAAAACCGAAAGAGTCTCAAAAAAGAAAAAGGTCTTTGAAATGTCCCAGGCTGTTAGTTCTGGGGCTCGCTGGTCAGAGCCCCTATGTCCGTTCCATGACATTCCTCCCCCCTTCAAACGAGTCCGACGGACCCGGTTGGACCCACACGGGTCAAATAGGGGAAGTCGGGGAGCTTGGATCTCCGGGTTCCCGGGCCGATTGCCGGGATAGACCGTCGGCATTCCCGTTCTGTGGCCCGGGCCGGTATTGGATAGAAAAGTTAAAAGGTTGGAGGGCCAGGCTCCACCGCAACAGGTGGCCGTTTTCCCCCGCCACCCGGTTGAGCCACACCAGGGGGTTGTGATCCGTCATTACGGTGAAGGACCGCCCGTACACATACGGCTGGAACTTTCGCAGGGCCCAAACCAAGGCCAGACATTCTTTCTCGACCGCTGCGTATCCCACCTCCCGGGGTAGGAGTTTGCGGCTGATGTAAGCCACCGGATGATCCCCCCGTTGTCCCCCACTTGGCTTAGTACGGCTCCCAGTCCGAACATCGATGCGTCTGTATGGACAATGAAGCGTTTGTTATAATTGGGAGCTGCCAAGAGGGGTGCTTGGGTTAGGGCGGTCTTCAGTTGTTGGAAGGCGGTTTCGCACTCCGGGGACCACAGGACTTGGCGGGGCAGGGTTTTCTTAGTCAGGTCGGTCAGGGGTTTGGCGAGGACGCTATAGTTGGGAACGAATTTCCGGTAGTACCCTGCCGTGCCCAAGAAAGCAAGGACCTGAGTCTTGGTGATGGGGGTGGGCCACTCCAGAATGGCTTCTATCTTGGCCGGTTCTGGACGCTGGGTTCCCCGACCCACCCGGTGGCCGAAGTACTGTACCTCGGACATCCCTATCCTACACTTCGCGGGTTTAAGGGTCAGGTTGGCGTCCCTTATCCGAGCGAATACCACCCCCAGATGGTGAAGGTGTTCCTCCCAAGTCTGGCTGTAGATGGCGATGTCGTCCAGGTACGCCCAAGCGAATTCCTGGAGGCCATCGAGGAGGCGATCGATCAACTGCTGAAAAGTGGCCGGGGCGTTCTTCATCCCGAACGGCATGACCCGAAACTGGTACAGGCCGAACGGGGTGATGAAGGCCGACTTCGGGGTCGCCTCCTCTGCAAGGGGAATCTGCCAGTACCCCTTGCACAGATCTACCGTGGTCAAGAAATGGCCCTGGGAGATCTGATCCAACAGCTCGTCGACTCGGGGCATGGGGTAAGCATCCGTGACAGTGCAGTCATTGAGCCTCCGGTAGTCGACACAAAACCGGGTGGTACCATCCTTTTTGGGGACCAGGACTACGGGCGAGGCCCATGGACTGGCAGAGGGCTCGATAACTCCCAGCTCCAGCATCTCCCGGATTTCAGCCCACATGGATTCGCGTACTGCCTCCGGGAGTCTGTATGCCGGTTGCCGAAGGGGACGCTGGCCGGGGGTTTCCACCTGGTGCACGGCCCGGCTGGTGTAGCCAGGGAGTGCGGAGAAGAGCTCCTGGTGCTCTTGGAGCAGCTGCCTGGCCTGCTCCTGCTTATGGGGACCCAACCCTTCCCCTAGCTGCACTTGTTCCACCCCTGAGGGCCGACCGTCTATCCCGGGGAGGTCTACCAGGGGGAACTGTTCTGCCTCCTCGGTCGCAGAAGCGCAGATGGCAGATACCGTCTCAGGGCGCTCGTGGTATGCCTTCAGCATATTGACATGGAATGTCCGCTGGATCCTGGTGTCGGTACAGCTGACAACCACGTAGGTGGTCTCTCCCACTTGGGTGACCACCCGATAGGGGCCCTGCCAGGACGCCTGCAGCTTGTTCTGCCGCTGTGGTTTCAACACCATGACCTTCTGCCCCACGAGAAACGAGCGGCTGCGGGCAGAGCGGTCGTACCATGCCTTCTGCTGGGCCTGGGCTGCCTGCATGTTCCCCTGAACCATCGCCGTGAGTTCGGTCAAGCGCTCTCGGAGCTCCAGGACGTAACTCACGGCGGGGAGCCCTTCGGCTTCCTGTCCCCCCTCCCACTGCGCCCGGACTAAGTCTAGGGGGCCTCGCACCCGCCGCCCGTACAGGAGTTCGAAGGGGGAGAACCCGGTCGACTCTTGGGGGACCTCCCGGTAGGCAAATAACAGGTGGGGTAGGTATTTCTCCCAGTCTTTCCTCTCTTGGGTGTAAGCGCGGATGAGCTGTTTCAGGGTCCCATTAAACCGCTCGCACAGCCCGTTCGACTGCGGGTGGTATGGGGAGCTGTGAAGCGCCTTAACCCCGTACAGACGCCAGAGCTGTTGGGTTAGCTCAGCGGTGAATTGGGAGCCCTGATCAGACAAGATTTCCTGAGGAAATCCTACCCTAGAGAACACCTGTAGGAGGCCATCGGCGACGGTGTCTGCCTGAATGTTAGACAGGGCCACCGCCTCGGGGTATCAGGTGGCGTAGTCCACCACGGTGAGAATATATCTCTTCCCAGTGGCGCTGGGGCGGGGTAAGGGACCAATTATGTCTACCGCCACCCGACTAAAGGGTTCTTGAATGATGGGCATGGGGTGAAGGGGGGCTTTCGGGTGGTCCCCAGTTTTCCCTGTTTTCTGGCAGGTCGGGCAGGTGCGGCAGTACTCCCGGACATCCTCACTAAGGCGAGGCCAGAAGAATGCTCAGGTTAACCGGTGTCGGGTCTTGGCCATTCCTAGATGGCCGGCGAGGGGAATGTCGTGGGCCAGTCTCAGGAGTTCCTTTCTGGGGGCCTGCGGTACTACTAGCTGTTTGTGGGGAGCCCGTGGTTTCTGAGCGTCTCCCCTATTGGTGTACCGATACAGTAGCCCATCTTCCCACTCAATGCTGTCGTCCCGTCCGTCGCCGGGACTCTGGCCGACCCGGTCGCGATACCTTTCTAGGGTGGGGTCAGTCTGGGTCTGGTGCCGGAGGGTGGCTGGAGAGCTCCACGTGAGGGGGTGGTCCGGGGTAGGAGATGTGGGTTCGTCCGGTCGGGGGGGGAGGTCTGGGAGGCTTGGGGGTTTGGGAGGTCGGAGAGGTCTGGTTGGTCTCACCTGGGTCCCGACCGGAGTGCCTTGGTCGATCCGGTGGCTTTGTTGCCGGGTGGTCACTGGGGCGGCCGCGTCCGTGGCGTAGGCTGATACCAAGCATCCCAGGTCGTTCCCCAGGAGGATTTCTGCCGGTAGTTGGTCGAGTAACCCCACCCGCACGGATCCCTCCCCCGACCCCCAATCCAAATGGACTCGGGCGGTAGCGATTTGGAGCACCTTGCCTCCGGCTACGCGAACAGCGACGGTGCGGTCCAGCCGGTCCTTTCGGGGAGTCAGGTGAGGCCGGACAAGCGTGATGGTAGCGCCGGAGTCGCGGAGACCTTCGGCGGCCCGCCCATTAATCCATACCGCCTGTCTGTGGTGTTGGCGGTTGTCGGCGGATGCAGCCTGCACGGGATCGGCCTCATGCAGCATCCCCCATTCCTCCTGTGGGTCCCAGTATGGGGATTCCTCCTGGTAACAATGAGCCGCGGGTGGGGCGCGGATGGGGCCCCGCGGAAGGGGCGGCTGGTTGGGGCAGTTCTGGCGGTAGTGGCCCATCTGGCCGAACTCATAACAACGGATGGTAGCCGTGGAAGGGGCCCGGTTTGGGACCCGGGGTGCAGGCCAGCGTGTTGTTGGGTCCGGCCGGGGAGGTGGGGGTGTGGCACGGGGAGGTGGTAGGGTGGATCGGGAGGGTGGAGGTCGTTCCCCCCCGTGGGACGTGCGCGTGTCCGTATACTCATCGGCCCAGGTGGCCGCTTGCTGCACCGTCTGGGGCTTCTTGTCCCTCACCCACTCACGCACGGCGGTGTGGTCGAAAAACTGCTCGAGAAGGAACAGCTGAGTGACTTCTTCGAGGGTTCGAGCCTTGCTTCCGGCGAACCAGGTCTTCATGTCCCGTTGCAGCCGGTGCGCCCACTCAACATGGGTTGTACCGTGGGGCCGTCGGGAATTTCGGAATTTCATCCGGCTGGCTTCGGGGGTGATGGCAAAACGGGCCAGCAGGGTTTGTTTCACCTGTTCGTAGTCCCGGGCTTCTTCGTCTGGGACAGTCCTGTAGGCCTCCACAGCCCGCCCTGTTAGTTTACATGCCAGGATCCCAACCCAAGCGGCCCGTTGAACCTCGTGTAGTTGGCACGAGCGTTCAAAGTCCTGGAGGAAACTTTCTATTTCCTCCTCTGCCTCGTTGAAGCACTTGAAGGCCTGGAAGGGCACCTTCCGTGCCGTTGGTCTTTCCCAGTTGGGGTTTCCTCCCTGTTGGTCCTGGATTTCCGCCAGCCGTATCTCATGTTGGCGCACCCGCTCCTGCTCTTCTTCATGGGTGATGTCCCGGACGAAGTTCTGGAAGGTGGCTTCTGTTGGCGCGGCTCCGCAAGCCGCTGCCCGCTGCTGTACCTTCCTCTGTAAGGAGTTTTCAGGGCTGGACGCCTGAGCTACGATCGGTGGTGAGGTTGCGGGCAGGTCCCTGGTCTGCTGATCCAGGGCTGCCAATTCTTCGACCAGGGCATCCTTGCTCTTTGAGCCTACGGTTCCTCCACGGTAATCCAGCATGCCCCGCAGTGTGTCCCGTTTATAATTGGCATATGCTGCCATGATGAGGGTCTTCTGGGGGTGCAGAGAGCTATCCCACCGCTGCCACCAGTGTGACGGAATGAGGTGTTATCCGTCTGCGGGTGTGCTCCAATCTGACCCCCTCTTGATGGCGTCAGGCCCGACTAACGAGTGTCACGGCACTCGGCGTCTCGAGCGGCCTGAGATGACCCTGGCGTTACTTGGCGAGATGGTGCTGCCGAATGAAATTGACCCGTTCTGCGTAGTGGGGAGCTAGGAGACCGCAGAGTGTCTCCTGCACTGTGATTTTAGGTATGAAATGACGACACCAAACGGGGCTGTATGCTTCAAGTCAAACGCAGTTGAACTGACTCTTACTCAAATGGGACATGCATTTAAACATCTCACACACAAAGGAGACATGCCCAGGCTTGAATGGGAACTCAATTTGCATACAATCGCATGCTTGCATCATCAGATAACACACACACACACACAGAGCTAATGTACACAGAAATTAGCATACAATTGAATTTCAACACAGCCTTTCACTCCTAGCAACCAAGGGGAAATATAATACCTTTAAATGCATCCCACAATTACACATCTGAATCCACACTCATACAATACAGGATACATGGGAATACATCACACCAATAAAACCACATCTAGAAAAGGTATAACTGTTCATTTCAACACGCAAAACCGAAAGAGTCTCAAATAAAGAAAAAGGTCTTTGAAATGTCCCAGGCTGTTAGTTCTGGGGCTCGCTGGTCAGAGCCCCTATGTCCGTTCCATGACAACTGGTTTTCAAAAAACAGTGGACCAACTCTAGCAGATGACAATGCACCCCAAATCAGACAGTGGAAACTTTCCACTGGACTTTAAGCTACTTGGGCTTTGAGCTTCTCCACCCTTTCTCCAGGACCTTGGTTTCCAAATGATATACAAAACCTGCTAATCAATAGAGGACTTTTGACCACTGTGCATCAGTCCAATTCTCCTTAGTCCTGGTAAGATGCCTCTGACATGGTCTGTGGTTCAGGAATGGCTTAGGAGGAATACAACTAGCCAAAATCATTGACAAGTCTGTGTGTGGTGGCTCTTAATGCTTTAACCCCAGCCTCAGTCCATTCCTTGTGCAGTTCACCCAAATTCCTGAATTCGATTTTGCTTGACAAGTCTACGATTCGGTGGGTTGTGCATCTTTTTCTTCCACTCATTGTTCTGTTCCCATGCTTGGATACAGCAAGCTTCTTCGGCAATGAAGGTTTGTGGCTTACCCCCTTTGTAATGAACATTAATGATGGTCTTCTGGACAACGGTCAGATCAGTAGTCTTCCCCATGATTGCGTAGCCTAGGGAACTAAAACAGACCATGGAGACTCAGGAAACCTTAGCTGGTGTTTAGAATATGTGGACATGTCAAATCAACTCAAAATGTGTGGAGATTGTGAATTGATGGTTGTTTCAACAAACCCATTAGAAGTAAAACTACTCCAGTCTGTGCATGGAATGTATTTAATACACAAGTTTCATTAATTCAACTCAAATAGAATGTCGTGGAAAAGCTCATCTAGTTTAAGATGTACTGGTTATGCAAAGGTCCTCTGTAATGGAATCTGAGCAAGGCAGAGGTAATCCCTATTTCTGACAATATGCATGGACGGGGCAATCCCACAATCTAGCCAAAATAACAAATTGATGCTTTAGAAAATGGCGCTAACAAGACAATATTTGGGGCAAATCGAGCAGTGAACCAGAAGCTGATGCCTGCACTGAAGCAGCAAAGAGCTTCACTCGTCGTATCAGCAGAGGCAGTGTCACGGGGACCCAGGGGATGCGGCGCCTGGCAGCAGCTTCCTCGCTGCTCGCTGACCAGGCGCCGAATGTAAGCGCTTCCGGGCCCGCTCACGTGGGACGCCAAGGGGCGGGGCCTGGCGCTGTGACGCGGACCCGCCGGGTTTAAAACCCAGTCTCTCCCATACACCGGTGCCCTGACGTGGTATTCACCTCCCGCAGAGCTCTTGTGTGATTTTGGCTATCTCCTGTGTTAATCCTGTGTATGACCCTTGGCATTGGCAAACGAACCCTTTGTGTATAACCCTTGGCATTGGCAAACGAACCCTCCTGTGTATGACCCTTGGCATTGGCAAACGAACCCTCCTGTGTATGACCCTTGGCATTGGCAAACGAACCCTCCTGTGTATGACTCCTGGCATTGGCAATTACTCTGTTCTAGGTTCTGCCCTTAACGTTGGTACCGAGGTCAGTCTGTGTGGCACCCTAAGCACGCATCAGACTACCTCTGCTATTACTAAAGTCCTAGGGAGGACTTGTGATCTGGTCTGTACCCCTGTCTGGTATTTCCCTTTCTTTGTCTGTTACCTGTTTCGTTGCCTTTATAGCTTTGCCGACCATTCAAGGATCGGAAGAGTAGAAAGGGAGCTGCATAAAGAGATTTATATCTTAGTAGTCAGAAAGATTCGTGACGATACTCTATTCCATACCCCTGTCTGGTGCTACCCCTTGTTTATATATTGTCTGGTTATTTGTCTGTTTAGTATCACCGACCATTCAAGGATCGGAAGGGTAGAGAGCGGTCTGCGTAAAGGGACCACACTTTTGGTAATCAGGGGGATCCGTGACATTACGTCAGGGCCAATGGATCCCGCAGACCTCTCTAACCAGCTGGCACGTATCGCAGCCAGACAAGAGGAACAGGACCATAGAATGGACCAGATTTCTCTCGCTCTGCAAACCCTGCTAAATCGGTCCAATACAGGTACCACAAACCCTCCAGATCCAGTGTTACCTAGGGTCAGTCCGGTCTCCCCTGAAGGACATAGGCTTAGTATGAAGGCACCCCTACGCTATGATGGTACACCAAGCCTATGTCGGGGGTTTTTGACTCAACTCGAGATTCTGTTTGAGAACAATCCAGGTTCTTGTATGTCTGATAAAGCTAAAGTAGGATATCTGATTAATCATTTAACAGAAAAAGCTTTATTGTGGGCTACGCCGTTGTGGGAAAATAAAAAACCCATCATTTATGACTATGAGGGTTTTACCTCTGAGTTAAAACGTACCTTTGATCCCTCTAGAAGGGCTACCAATGCGGGTAGGTCCTTGTTTCATATCAAACAAGGTAATAAGAGGGTCGCCGATTATGCCATAGAGTTTAAGACTTTGGTTTCTGAAGTACTTTGGCCGAACGACGTTTTAACCTTAGCCTTTACCGAAGGCTTGAACGAGGCTTTTATGTTTGAACTGGCTCCCTTAAAATTACCAGAAAGTCTGGAACACCTGATAGATTTCTGTATAGCCATGGACGATCAAATCAGGGAAAGGAGACACACCAGAGATAGACCCAGAAGGGTCTTGCCTCCTTTACCCTCGTTACCCAGACACTCCAGTACATCAGGTGGTTCGGAGAATGAAAAAACTGATTTACCGGTCGTTGAACCCATGCAAATAGGGAGGACAGGTATTTCAGAAGCAGAAAAAGCTCACAGAAAAGAAAAGGGGCTCTGCTTTTATTGTGCAGGGGCAGATCACTTCCGCCTTCGATGTCCTCAGAGACCCAGGGTTGGCAGGGTTGAACATTAGAGTGGGATTCAGAACAGGAGACACCCAGGTTGTCGGTTCTCTGTGTGCCTCCTTTGTGGATAATGAAAAAAAAAATCCAGGATTCTGTTACCGGTCTCCCTAGCCTGGGAGGGGGTTCACCTCAAGACTGAGGCGTTTTTGGACTTTGGGGCCTCAGGCAATTTTATGGATAAGAATTTTGCTGCCAAAAACCTCATACCACTGGTTCTCAGGGAAAGGCCTCTAAGGGTGGAGGCCATAGATGGTAACCCTCTGGCATGTCCTCATATCACTCACGATACAGTCGATGTATGTATGAAAATAGGAGTTTTGCACCAGGAGACTATAAGATTTCAAATCATTGAATCACCCTCATGTCCTGTCGTCCTTGGGTTTCCATGGCTAACAGAGCACAACCCAGTAGTCGATTGGGTCCAGAGAGACATAAAATGTTGGGGTCAAAGTTGTCAGTCTAAGTGCCTAGGCACAGTTAATGTGATTGGTAGCCTCAATATTGCCACAGCCCCTCCTTTGTCCACAGAGGTCCCTGAATGTTACCGGCGCATTAAAGGAGGTGTTCTCTAAAGCCAGGACTGAGGTTCTACCACCACATCGTCCATATGACTGTGCCATTGACTTGCTCCCCGGTACGATGCCTCCTAGGGGTCACGTATACCCTTTGTCGCAAAGGGAGAACGACATTATGGAGGAATATATAAGGGAGAATCTGGAACGAGGATTCATTAGACGGTCCTCCTCCCAGCAGGAGCAGGTTTCTTTTTTGTCTCCAAAAAAGAGGGAGATCTGCGACCTTGCATCGACTATAGGGGTTTGAATAGGATCACTATAAGAAACGCATATCCCATACCCCTCATAACAGAATTGTTTGACCGATTAAAAGGGGCTCGTGTCTATACTAAGCTTGATTTACGCGGAGCGTACAACCTGGTCAGGGTTAAGAAGGGAGACGAATGGAAAACGGCTTTTAATACACGTAGCGGGCATTACGAATACCTGGTGATGCCTTTTGGGTTGTGTAATGCGCCAGCCGTCTTTCAGGACCTTATAAATGACACTCTAAGGGAATTTCTGCAAGAATTCGTCATAGTATATCTGGATGATATCCTGATATACTCTCCTGATATGGACACTCATCATGTCCATGTAAAACAAGTGTTGAAAAAACTATTGAAGGCTGGATTGTACTGTAAGCTAGAAAAATGTCTATTCGACATAGTAACTGTGCAATTCCTTGGTTATATTATAACTCCTGGGGGTTTCAAATGGATCCTAAGAAGCTCTCAGCTATTCTTGACTGGCCTTTACCCCAAGGACTTAAAGCCATTCAGAGGTTTCTGGGGTTCACGAACTATTACAGAAGGTTCATTAAAGATTTTTCGGCCTTGGTGGCCCCTCTCACGGCTATGACAAAGAAAGGGGTGGGAAATCAGAAATGGACACCTCAAGCCACTCAAGCCTTTGAGACACTTAAGCAAGCCTTTACTACTGCTCCTGTTCTCCGGCATCCAGATCCGGCTCTGCCTTTCCAATTAGAAGTTGACGCCTCCGAACTAGGTCTTGGTGCAGTCTTGTCCCAAAGGGAGGCTCCTGACAAACCCTTGCATCCATGCGGCTTCTATTCTCGAAAGTTGTCCCCGGCAGAGAAGAACTATGACATTGGAAATAGAGAATTGTTAGCAGTCATCGCGGCCTTGGCCGAATGGAGATACTTATTAGAAGGGTCTAAGGACCCCGTTGTTATCATAACCGACCATAAGAATCTCACGTACATTGGAGATGCCAAACGTTTAAACTCCAGACAAGCGAGATGGTCATTGTTTCTTTCAAGTTTTAATTACGTACTTACCTATAGACCTGGGTCCAGAAACATTAAAGCAGACGCATTGTCGAGACAGTATGAGTCTTATGAACATAATATCCAAGATCAGCATCCCATTGTACCCCAGGAGAGGATTATAGCCGCTACCACGATTAGTGTTTCGTCTCCTCTAATGAAAAGGTTGCAGACCGTCCAGGGTGCAGCTCCTGGGGGAAAACCTCCTGCGAAACTCTTTGTACCTGAGAACGAAAGAGAAGAGGTACTCAACATCTATCATGACAATAAAACTTCCGGGCATATGGGTATCACCAAGACTGTGTCTAGTATCAGTAAACTCCTCTGGTGGCCCACGTTGCGCCGAGACGTCAAAGATTACATTGCCGTGTGCGAAGTGTGCACAAGGCAGAAAAGTCCCAAAACAGCACCCATTGGCTTACTCCAGCCTTTGCCGATCCCCGACGAACGACCCTGGTCACATGTAGCCATGGATTTTATAGTAGAGCTACCTGAGTCAAGAGGGAATACAGTGATACTTACGATCATAGATCGATTTTCCAAGATGGGTCACTATGTTCCTCTTCAGAAACTACCTTCGGCAGCTGAACTGGTGCCCATATTCATTGCCAATGTGGTCCGCATTCACGGTGTCCCTCGGGAGATAGTCTCTGATAGGGGGACCCAATTCATCTCCGGATTCTGGAGAGGGTTTTGTAAGAACGTGGGAATAGACCTCTCTTTCTCTTCGGCCTATCACCCCCAGACCAATGGAGCAGCAGAACGAGCAAACCAAAACGTAGAGAAATATCTCAGGTGCTTCATCTCAGAACAACAAGATAACTGGTCAGATCTGCTACCGTGGGCAGAATATGCTATTAACAGCGCAGTAAGTGAATCCACAGGTCATTCTCCTTTCTTCACTGTTTATGGCTTTGATCCTCCCGTGCTCCCCGCCACGTTTCCTGATACCACGATTCCTGCTTTAGATAAACAACTGGCATCATTGAAAGAGACTTGGGGAGAGTGAGACGGGCACTGGAGGAAAGTAGTGCCATCCAGAAAACTAAGGCCGACAGACACAGGAGGCAGGCACCCGTGTATCAAGTTGGGGACAGGGTTTGGCTGTCTTCACGTAATATCAAGCTCTTAGTGCCTTCCATGAAGTTGGCTCCTAGGTATATCGGCCCCTATAAGATTCTACGGCGACTCAACCCTGTCTCCTATGCTTTGGCGTTACCCCCCCTTTTAAAATACACAATGTGTTCCATGTAAACCTTCTGAAGCCGCTGTTATGTAACCGGTACACCAAAGTCCATGCTCCACCGCCTCCTGTCTCTGTGGAGGGCGAGGAGGAATTCGAAGTTAAGGCCATTCTGGGTGCCAGGCTGTCTAGGGGGTCCTTGCAGTATTTGGTCGATTGGGTGGGTTACGGTCCGGAGGATCGTTCTTGATTCCGGCTGCAGAGGTCCATGCTCCTAGGCTAGTGAAGGCCTTCTATTTGGCACACCCCCGTGCCCCTGGGGGTCGTCCAGTGGCCGCCCCTGGAGGGGGGGGTTCTGTCACGGGGACCCAGGGGATGCGGCGCCTGGCAGCAGCTTCCTCGCTGCTCGCTGACCAGGCGCCGAATGTAAGCGCTTCCGGGCCCGCTCACGTGGGACGCCAAGGGGCGGGGCCTGGCGCTGTGACGCGGACCCGCCGGGTTTAAAACCCAGTCTCTCCCATACACCGGTGCCCTGACGTGGTATTCACCTCCCGCAGAGCTCTTGTGTGATTTTGGCTATCTCCTGTGTTAATCCTGTGTATGACCCTTGGCATTGGCAAACGAACCCTCTTGTGTATAACCCTTGGCATTGGCAAACGAACCCTCCTGTGTATGACCCTTGGCATTGGCAAACGAACCCTCCTGTGTATGACCCTTGGCATTGGCAAACGAACCCTCCTGTGTATGACTCCTGGCATTGGCAATTACTCTGTTCTAGGTTCTGCCCTTAACGTTGGTACCGAGGTCAGTCTGTGTGGCACCCTAAGCACGCATCAGACTACCTCTGCTATTACTAAAGTCCTAGGGAGGACTTGTGATCTGGTCTGTACCCCTGTCTGGTATTTCCCTTTCTTTGTCTGTTACCTGTTTCGTTGCCTTTATAGCTTTGCCGACCATTCAAGGATCGGAAGAGTAGAAAGGGAGCTGCATAAAGAGATTTATATCTTAGTAGTCAGAAAGATTCGTGACGATACTCTATTCCATACCCCTGTCTGGTGCTACCCCTTGTTTATATATTGTCTGGTTATTTGTCTGTTTAGTATCACCGACCATTCAAGGATCGGAAGGGTAGAGAGCGGTCTGCGTAAAGGGACCACACTTTTGGTAATCAGGGGGATCCGTGACAGGCAGAATCTGGTTGGGTTAGAACCTAAACCTTACCAAGTGACGCAATCTTGTGCTTTATGTTTACGTAACAAATTTGGTCCCTTTTACTGGGATGCAGCTCACTGAACAAGGCTTCCAAAACACGTCTGCTAGAGCCAAACAAATGGCGATCATGTCCCTCCTTGTGCCCACACATTATACAGTAATCTTCACAGCATCCGGCATTTAAATCCTGGTACATTTTACCCATGATTTTTATCTGGGGTGGCATTGGACCCCACTGAAAGGACAGGCCTGAGAAAGCCTTGAGGGACCCTGTCCTGGGCAATGCTCTGTCAGTGCACGGCTTCTACCATGATGTCTAGAGGGCAAATAGAGGGGATCAGTAGCCCTCACCTGCCGCTTCTAACCTCCCACACTCATTGTCCTAGAATAATAGCAGGGGGGGGGGAGAAGAGAAACTGAACTACAGTAACGTTTGTAAACATTGAATTGACCAGTTTCTCAATTCTAGATCCACTATAGCTCAAAGTAATAGTCAGTGAATTAACCCCTGTATGAAGCTAGTAATTGATGCGATAACCAGCAACAGCCAAGCAGAGAAGAGGCCA
>RXON01000419.1:0-22089 GCA_009667805.1 Leptobrachium leishanense | reverse complement strand
ACTGGTTATCTTTTGTTTTAATGTTAGTGTTTAATGTTACTGTTTCAGCTTGTATTAGGGTTACTGATTTTGTTTGTTTTAGGTGTAACAGATCTCAGTACCCTGGCCAGGTCACATCTGTCAATGCCGTTTCTTTGCAGGACCCCTGTGTTCTCCTCACGACTCTCATGCCTTTCTCCAGTCCTTAGGTGAAGATTAAAGCAGAGAGCCTTGCTAGCATCCCCGAGAAATAAACTGTGGCTGTAGATCTTTAGCTTTTCATTGCAACAGTGAACAGTATACAGCGGCTTCCCACACCATGACTCGTGACTGCATGTAGGGTCAAAATAGAACTCATTTATTTGGGCACAGGCACAGATATTTATACGGTCAAACATGAGTCTTTTAGATACACAAAAGCTGACCCTAGAATGGAATAAAGTCAATAAACTTAAGTTCAACATTCCTAGACAGAGAAGACAATGGCAATTGTATTGATAAACAAGATTATGGTCTAAATACAGCAGATAATGGGGCAGTGTTTGCCTGACAAAGGAGATTTACAAACTGCTCAAATATTAACAGATGTTAACACATTTCTGAGACAGGGTATCCTGGAAGGCTAATCCTATCAACAGATAACAGATACACATGGACCATACAATAGACAGACAATAACTTTATTCTTGAATAACTCAGATTACATAACATTCTGCACACAAGAGACCAAGGAAATAATAAAGCACATCAGGCCTGCACCCTACAAATATACCTCCAGGTCCATACACCCCAAGTCCAAAGTGTCTTACGTAACATAGGACTGGGGTTAATGTTTCGGCTTGTATTAGGGTTACTGGATATCTTTGTTTGATGGTTAATGTGAATGTTTAAGCTTGCATTAGGGTTACTGGTAATCTTTTGTTTCAAGTTAGGGTTAATGTTACTGGTTCAGCTTATATTAGGGTTACCAGATGTGACGTAAATCACTTTGGACTTGGGATACATGAACCTGGAGGCATATTTGTAGGGTGCAGGCCTCATAATCGATATTAGTCCATTGGGCTCTCGTGTGCAGAATGTTTGTGTAATCTGTGTTATGCAAGAATGTTATTGTCTGTCTAATGTCTGGTCCATGTGTATTTTGTTATCTTGCTGAGAGGATTAACCATCCAGCCTACCCTTGTCTCAGGAATGTGTTGATAGCGGTTTATGTTTGACTAGTTTGTAAATCTGCTGTCTGTAATTTTGTTTATCATCCCAATTACCATTGTCCTGCCTCAATTAGAAATGTTACATAATGTTTAATTTAACTGTACCAATACCTAATTAGGTTTCACATTCCAAGAAGCAAATGTGTCCCATTATCTGTTTCAGTCTAATTAGGTCCCCCAATAGTTTCTAGGGGAGGTTTTGTATATCTAAATGACCCATGTGACCATATAAATATGTGTGTGTCTGTTCCTGATTAAGGCCGGGGGCAGACGAGTGTGGAAGGAACGTCCGTGAGAGTGGACGTTCCTTCCACTCGATGCCCATCTGCCCACCTCGCTGAGTGCACTCCTATGGAGGATTGCGCTTTGCAGCCCCATCAACGCGCGTTCTAGAGCACGTGTTCTAGCGCATCAACGGGGAAGCTTTGTGGGTAGATTCTTGTTGCGTGCGCAGTTCGTGCTTGCGCACAAGTTTGTGACCGGCACCGTTGCAGCATCACAAGGCTGCGCCAGGCGCCGGTAAGCACGTCAGTATGGGCTCACCTAGTGCGCTTGTCTGACACCAGCCTAAAGGAGTTGCTTTCTGACCCTACACACAGTCACGAGTCATGGTGTGGTTAGCTCCAGATCTACAGCCACGGCTTATTTCTGGGGGATGCTAGCAAGGATCTCTATGTTTACCCGTCTTTAAGCTGCGGCTAAGGTACTGTAAAAAGGCATGGGAGATACGAAGAGAATACGGGTGTCCAGCAAGGATGCAGCCATTGACAGATGTGACCCGGTCGGGGTACTGAGATCTGGTACCCTGGATATCTTTGTTTTAGAGTTAGGGTTACTGTTACTGTTTCAGCTTGTATTAGGGTTACTGGATATCTTTTGTTTTCAAGTTAATGTTACTATTTCAGCTTTTATTAGGGATACTGTTTTTTCCCATGTATCCTGATTCCCCAGTATCTGTTACTCGTCTTCTCAGTATCTTTCCCGTGTTTCTTTCCTTTCTATTCAGTGATACATTCCCTCAATGCCAATCCCAGTCTGTGTCTCACCCCCCCCCATATATTCATGATATTTTATTTTTTTTGGAGAAAGTATTTTACCAGGAGGAAGGATTAATATGAAAAGCCCTAACCACACCTTGCTGGACTGGATTCTCTCCTCATGTCCTGATCGAATACAGGAAGCAGGCGTTCTCGCTAACAGTTTCAGTGATCACTGCCTAGTGTACTGTGTGCGCAAAATAAGGGCCACAAAATGTCCACCAAAGGTAATAATCACCAGGTCTTTCAAGAAATGTAATCTTGAATCCTTCCTAAATGATCTCAGACGGCTCCCATGGTACAGACTAAACCTAATCCCAGACCCTGACTGTGCAATTGAATACTTTAAATCCGAGCTCCTGAAAGTCTGGAACACCCATACCCCACTGCGCAAAGTGCGAGTAAAAGGGGCCCACCTCCCCTGGGTTACAGCTGACCTCACACATATGTACCAGTTTAGAGACTCCCTGTGGTCAAATTTCAAGAGTACTGGATCCATGAACGATCACTGTGAATACCGAAATGCATGCACAAAACAAAACAAAAATGGCTAAAGCCCAATACTTAAATGAAAATTTAAACAATAACATATCAAACCCTAGAAATTTTTGGAAAATCATAAGTAACATACAAGCACCCCCCATCCACTCCCAACCGGCTGCTGTCTAAGTAAACAACCAAACTGTTCAACACCCCCTAGATGTAGCAAATGCTTTTAATAATTATTTTGTTGGATGCGCTACCACCCTGATTGCTAAGCTAGGAAATGACACGCAATCAGAAAGGCCACATGCAGGTCAGGCCCCACCAACTGTGCAAAGAACCTGTAACGCAGAGAAATTCAGTTTTAGACCAGAGCCTGTCAGTGTCATCACTAAACTTCTCATTATCCAAAAAATGAAATACCAATCCTGATCTGATCAAATCCCAGCAATGCTGATGAAAGTCAGTGCGCCAGCAATTGCAAAACCTGTCGCAACCCTAATCAATGAATCACTGGTGACTGGATACATACCCAGACTCTGGAAGACTGCAAGGGTGGTACCTATCCATAAAAGTGGAGACAATACTTTGGTATCCAACTACCGCCCGATATCACTGCTCCCTGTAATGTCAAAAATTTTGGAAAAATGTGTCTACACTCAATTACGTGATTATTATCAGTATCGGAACTATTTAACCCCAAATCAATCAGGCTTTCGTCCAAAACATTCAACTACAACTGCCCTTTTAAAAGTTTGTAATGATATCCAAGCGGACATGGAACAAGGAAACCTAACTAGAGCCATCTTCCTTGATTTTGCCAAGGCCTTTGACACAGTAGACCATGGCATCCTATTGCAAAAACTTAAAAACTCCGGTATTGGTGATAGTACGCTAACCTGGTTCCAATCGTATGTGTCTGATCGGTCGCAATATGTGTCCATTTCTGACAGCACTTCCCTTCCCCTCCCAGTCACGTGCGGTGTACCCCAAGGCTCCATACTCGGCCCCCTGCTATTTACGATATTCATAAATGATCTGCCCAATGTCTGCAAAGCCTCAACTGTACACATGTACGCAGACGACACTGTAATCTATACCAGCAAACCAAATCTCCCGCAGCTGGAGGCCGTGCTGCAAGAACAATTCACAAGGGTAGAAAAGTGGATCGCAGATAACAAACATTTTCTAAATACTGACAAAACTGTTACAATGCTCTTTGGAACCGCACCTATACTATACAAATTGCAAAGACCCCATCTATGTGTGGGGACAAGATCAAATGACACACTGACCACAGTCACTTCTCTCAAATACCTAGGTATGTGGTTAGACCCAAATCTATGTTTTGGCCCCACATCGAAAAACTCTCATCTAAACTCTACCCCAAACTAGGTGCCCTGTACAGAAACAAATCCTGCCTGAGCCCCGCGGTAACAAAGCAGATTGTGCAAAAAATGCTTATGCCGGCTATTGAATACGGAGATGTAGTGTATGCAGCTGCCCCTCAATCACACCTCCAGAAACTTACTACATTGTATAACTCATTCTGTCGCTTTGTGCTACAATGTAACTACATGACCCACCATTGTGACATGTTAAAAGAACTAAACTGGCCATCACTGGACTCTAGACGCACCCTTCACCTTTCCAACCTGGTGTTTAAGAGCTTTTCTGAGAAGCTGCCACCCTACCTGAATAGGCTGCTTCCCCCGGCAGTTCCCTCATCCTATAACCTCAGATCCAGGACCAGCACCTTACTTGCAATACCGCAATACAAAAAGACAGCGGCTCGGTCCTGATTTTCCTACAGAGCACCACAATTATGGAATAACCTCCCAGACACCATCAAATCTTTCCCCAGTCTAAAGTCACTTAAGACTACCCTATTAACATACCTCAATACGGAATGCACCTGTAAACATGTAACAGAGTGACTATATACAGAATGCACCTGTAAACATGTAACACAGTGACTATATACAGAATGCACCTGTAAACATGTAACAGAGTGACTATATACAGAATGCACCTGTAAACATGTAACATCGTGACTATATACAGAATACACCTGTAAACATGTAACAGAGTGACTATATACAGAATGCACCTGTAAACATGTAACAGAGTGACTATATACAGAATGCACCTGTAAACATGTAACAGAGTGACTATATACAGAATGCACCTGTAAACATGTAACATAGTGACTATATACAGAATGCACCTGTAAACATGTATCAGAGTGACTATATACAGAATGCACCTGTAAACATGTAACAGAGTGACTATATACAGAATGCACCTGTAAACATGTAACACAGTACTATATACAGAATGCGCCTGTAAACATGTAACACAGTGACTATATACAGAATGCAATGTAAACATGTAACATAGTGACTATATACAGAATGCACCTGTAAACATGTAACAGTGACTATATACAGAAATGCCTGTAAACATGTAACACAGTGACTATATACAGAATGCGCCTGTAAACATGTAACATAGTGACTATATACAGAATGCACCTGTAAACATGTAACATAGTGACTATATACAGAATGCACCTGTAAACATGTAACACAGTGACTATATACAGAATGCACCTGTAAACATGTAACATAGTGACTATATACAGAATGCACCTGTAAACATGTAACACAGTACTATATACAGAATGCACCTGTAAACATGTAACATAGTGACTATATACAGAATGCACCTGTAAACATGTAACATAGTGACTATATACAGAATGCACCTGTAAACATGTAACACAGTGACTATATACAGAATGCACCTGTAAACATGTAACAGTGACTATATACAGAATGCACCTGTAAACATGTAACACAGTACTATATACAGAATGCGCCTGTAAACATGTAACACAGTGACTATATACAGAATGCGCCTGTAAACATGTAACACAGTGACTATATACAGAATGCACCTGTAAACATGTAACATAGTGACTATATACAGAATGCACCTGTAAACATGTAACATAGTGACTATATACAGAATGCACCTGTAAACATGTAACAGAGTGACTATATACAGAATGCACCTGTAAACATGTAACATAGTGACTATATACAGAATGCACCTGTAAACATGTAACATAGTGACTATATACAGAATGCACCTGTAAACATGTAACACAGTACTATATACAGAATGCGCCTGTAAACATGTAACACAGTGACTATATACAGAATGCGCCTGTAAACATGTAACACAGTGACTATATACAGAATGCGCCTGTAAACATGTAACAGTGACTATATACAGAATGCACCTGTAAACATGTAACACAGTGACTATATACAGAATGCACCTGTAAATATGTAACAGTGACTATATACAGAATGCACCTGTAAATATGTAACACAGTGACTATATACAGAATGTACCTGTAAACCTGTAACATAGTGACTATATACAGAATGCTCCTGTAAACATGTAACACAGTGACTATATACAGAATGCACCTGTAAACATGTAACAGAGTGACTATATACAGAATGCACCTGTAAACATGTAACATAGTGACTATATACAGAATGCACCTGTAAACATGTATCAGAGTGACTATATACAGAATGCACCTGTAAACATGTAACAGAGTGACTATATACAGAATGCACCTGTAAACATGTAACACAGTACTATATACAGAATGCGCCTGTAAACATGTAACACAGTGACTATATACAGAATGCGAATGTAAACATGTAACATAGTGACTATATACAGAATGCACCTGTAAACATGTAACACAGTACTATATACAGAATGCGCCTGTAAACATGTAACACAGTGACTATATACAGAATGCGCCTGTAAACATGTAACATAGTGACTATATACAGAATGCACCTGTAAACATGTAACATAGTGACTATATACAGAATGCGCCTGTAAACATGTAACATAGTGACTATATACAGAATGCACCTGTAAACATGTAACACAGTGACTATATACAGAATGCACCTGTAAACATGTAACATAGTGACTATATACAGAATGAACCTGTAAACATGTAACATAGTGACTATATACAGAATGCACCTGTAAACATGTAACACAGTACTATATACAGAATGCGCCTGTAAACATGTAACATAGTGACTATATACAGAATGCACCTGTAAACATGTAACACAGTACTATATACAGAATGCGCCTGTAAACATGTAACACAGTGACTATATACAGAATGCGCCTGTAAACATGTAACACAGTGACTATATACAGAATGCACCTGTAAACATGTAACATAGTGACTATATACAGAATGCACCTGTAAACATGTAACATAGTGACTATATACAGAATGCACCTGTAAACATGTAACAGAGTGACTATATACAGAATGCACCTGTAAACATGTAACATAGTGACTATATACAGAATGCACCTGTAAACATGTAACATAGTGACTATATACAGAATGCACCTGTAAACATGTAACACAGTACTATATACAGAATGGCCTGTAAACATGTAACAGTGACTATATACAGAATGCGCCTGTAAACATGTAACACAGTGACTATATACAGAATGCGCCTGTAAATACATGTAACAGTGACTATATACAGAATGCACCTGTAAACATGTACACAGTGACTATATACAGAATGCACCTGTAAATATGTAACAGTGACTATATACAGAATGCACCTGTAAATATGTAACACAGTGACTATATACAGAATGTACCTGTAAACCTGTAACATAGTGACTATATACAGAATGCTCCTGTAAACATGTAACACAGTGACTATATACAGAATGCGCCTGTAAACATGTAACACAGTGACTATATACAGAATGCGCCTGTAAACATGTAACAGTGACTATATACAGAATGCACCTGTAAACATGTAACACAGTGACTATATACAGAATGCACCTGTAAATATGTAACATAGTGACTATATACAGAATGTACCTGTAAACCTGTAACATAGTGACTATATACAGAATGCTCCTGTAAACATGTAACACAGTGACTATATACAGAATGCTCCTGTAAACATGTAACACAGTGACTATAATACAGAATGCACATGTAAACATGTAACACAGTGACTATAATACAGAATGTGCTGTAAACATGTAACACAGTGACTATATACAGAATGCACCTGTAAACATGTAACACAGTGACTATATACAGAATGCGCCTGTAAACATGTAACATAGTGACTATATACAGAATGCACCTGTAAACATGTAACACAGTGACTATATACAGAATGCTCCTGTTAACATGTAACACCTTGACTATATACAGAATTGCACCTGTAAACATGTAACACAAGTGACTATATACAGAATGCACCTGTAAACATGTAACACAGTGACTATATCTACAGAATGCACCTGTAACATGTAACATAGTGACTATATACAGAATGCACCTGTAAACATGTAACACAGTGACTATATACAGAATGCACCTGTAACACATGTAACACAGTGACTATATACAGAATGCGCCTGTAATGTAACACAGTGACTATATACAGAATGCCACCTGTAAACATGTAACATAATGACTATATACAGAATGCACCTGTAAACATGTAACATAGTGACTATATACAGAATGCACCTGTAAACATGTAACACAGTGACTATATACAGAATGCACCTGTAAACATGCAACACAGTGACTATATACAGAATGCACCTGTAAACATGTAACATAGTGACTATATACAGAATGCGCCTGTAAACATGTAACATAATGACTTTATTTCCTACATATTTATTTTTCTGTTAATCTGTATATTTGGTCTTGTGTTAATATTTTGCATTTTACTATTTTTTATTTCTGTAACACTTCAATGTTCTTGAACCCAGGACATACTGAAAACGAGAGAAATCTCAATGTATCCTTCCTGCTAAAATCCTTTATAAATAAATTGAGATTTCTCTCGTTTTCAAGTATGACTGTGCCCCCTCCCATATTCATGATATTTCCAGACTGTGCCCCCTCCATATTGATGATCCTATGTTCATATATTCCAGACTGTACCCCCTCCCATATTCATGATATTTCCAGACTGTGCCCCCTCCCATATTCATGATATTTCCAGACTGTGACCCCCTCCCATATTCATGATATTTCCAGTCTGTGCCCCCTCCCATATTCATGATATTTCCAGACTGTGCCCCCTCCCATATTCACGATATTTCCAGTCTGTGCCCCCTCCCATATTCACGATATTTCCAGTCTGTGCCCCCTCCCATATTCACGATATTTCCAGACTGTACCCCCTCCCATATTCATGATATTTCCAGACTGTGCCCCCTATATTCATGATATTTCCAGGTCTGTGCCCCCTCTATCCATATTCATTATTTCCAGGACTGTGCCCCCTCCATATTCATTATCCATCTGTGATATTCCAGACTATTGCCCCTCCCAGTCGTATGACGCCCCCATAATATGATTTTCCAGTCTCTCCCCATATTCACACGATATTTCCAGTCTGTACCCCCCCTATTCATGATTTTCCATATTCCCCGTCCATATTCACGATATTTCCAGTCTGTGCCCCTCTCCATATTCATGATATTTCCAGACTGTGCCCCCTCCCATATTCACGATATTTCCAGTCTGTACCCCCTCCCATATTCATGATATTTCCAGACTGCCCCCCCATATTCCCACGATATTTCCAGTCTGTGCCCCCTCCCATATTTCATGATATTTCCAGTCTGTACCCCTCCCATATTCACCTTCGATATTCCAGTCTGTACCCCCTCCCATATTCATGATATTTCCAGTCCTGTACCCCCTTCCATATTCACCGATATTTCCAGTCTGTACCCCCTCCCATTATCAATAATTATTCCATTGATATTTTCCAGTCTGTACCCCCTCCCATATTCACGATATTTCCAGTCTGTACCCCTCTCCATATTCATGATATTTCCAGTCTGTACCCCCTCCCCATATTCATGATATTTCCAGTCTTACCCCCTCCCATATTCATGATATTTCCAGTCTGTACCCCCTCCCATATTCATGATATTTCCAGTCTGTACCCCCTCCCATATTCATGATATTTCCAGTCTGTGCCCCCTCCCATATTCATGATATTTCCAGTCTGTACCCCTCCCATATTCATGATATTTCCAGTCTGTACCCCCTCCCATATTCATGATATTTCCAGTCTGTGCCCCCTCCCATATTCATGATATTTCCAGTCTGTACCCCCCCCATATTCATGATATTTCCAGACTGTACCCCTCCCATATTCATGATATTTCCAGTCTGTGCCCCCTCCCATATTCATGATATTTCCAGTCTGTGCCCCCTCCCATATTCATGATATTTCCAGACTGTACCCCCTCCCATATTCACGATATTTCCAGTCTGTGCCCCCTCCCATATTCATGATATTTCCAGTCTGTACCCCCTCCCATATTCATGATATTTCCAGACTGTACCCCCTCCCATATTCATGATATTTCCAGTCTGTGCCCCTCCCATATTCATGATATTTCCAGTCTGTACCCCCCCCCCATATTCATGATATTTCCAGACCTGTACCCCCCTCCATATTCCATGATATTTCCAGTCTGTGCCCCCTCCATATTCATGATATTTTCCAACTGTGCCCCCTCCCATATTCATGATAATTCCAGACTGTACCCCTCCCATATTCATGATATTTCCAGTCTGTGCCCCCTCCCATATTCATGATATTTCCAGACTGTACCCCTCCCATATTCATGATATTTCCAGTCTGTACCCCTCCCATATTCATGATATTTCCAGACTGTACCCCCTCCCATATTCATGATATTTCCAGACTGTACCCCCTCCCATATTCATGATATTTCCAGACTGTACCCCCTCCCATATTCATGATATTTCCAGACTGTACCCCCTCCTATATTCACGATATTTCCAGACTGTGCCCCCTCATTACCATATTCATGAATATTCCAGACTGTACCCCTCCCATATTCACGATATTTCCAGACTGTGCCCCCTCCCATATTCACATATTTCCAGACTGTGCCCCTCCCATATTCACGATATTTCCAGTCTGTACCCCTCCCATATTCATGATATTTCAGACTGTGCCCCCCTCCCATATTCATGATATTTCCAGACTGTACCCCCTCCCATATTCATATGATATTCCAGAGACTGTGCCCCCTCCCATATTCATGATATTTCCAGACTGTGCCCCCTCCCATATTCATGATATTTCCAGACTGTGCCCCCTCCCATATTCATGATCATTTCCACCAGACTGTGCCCCCTCCCATATTCATGATATTTCCAGTCTGTACCCCCTCCCATATTCACGATATTTCCAGTCTTGTACCCCTCCCATATTCATGATATTTCCAGACTGTGCCCTTCCCATATTCATGATATTTTCAGACTGTGCCCCCTCCCATATTCATGATATTTCCAGTCTGTGCCCCTCCCATATTCATGATATTTCCAGACTGTGCCCCCTCCCATATTCATGATATTTCCAGTCTGTACCCCCTCCCATAGATTCATGATATTTCCAAGTCTGTGCCCCCTCCCATATTCATGATATTCCAGACACTGTGCCCCCTCCCATATTCATGATATTTCCAGTCTGTGCCCCCTCCCATATTCACGATATTTCAGACTGTACCCCCCTCCCATATTCATGATATTTCCAGTCTGTGCCCCCTCCCATATTCATGATATTTCCAGTCTGTACCCCCTCCCATATTCATTGATATTTCCAGGCTGTACCCCTCCCCTATTCATGATATTTCCAGTCTGTACCCCTCCCATATTCATGATATTTCCAGTCTGTACCCCCTCCCATATTCATGATATTCCCAGTCTGTGGCCCCTCCCATTATTCATGATATTCAGACCCATTATATAGTGGAGTAGTTACATGTACAACAGTTCTGGATACATTCGCAGTAACTTTGCAATAAGGCCCTTTGTGTATCTCTGCATTGTAGTCACAGATGTCACCACCAGGTGGCGATGCTGCTCTGCTGTTATTTGTTGTAAGTCTGAAGGTTATATTCACTAAAGCAGGGCCGGAAAACTGGGGAGATCTGATAACTTTATATAAATATATACGGTGCCTCAGAGGGTCTGATAACTTTATATAAATATATACGGGGTCTCAGAGGGATCTGATAACTTTATATAAATTTATACGGTGCCTCAGAGGGTCTGATAACTTTATATAAATATATAAGGGGCCTCAGAGGGGTCTGATAACTTTATATAAATATATACGGGGCCTCAGAGGGATCTGATAACTTTATATAAATATATACGGGGCCTCAGAGGGGTCTGATAACTTTATATAAATATATACGGGGCCTCAGAGGGGTCTGATAACTTTATATATAATTATACGGGGCCTCAGAGGGGTCTGATAACTTTATATAATATATATACGGGGCTCAGAGGGATCTGATAACCTTATATAAATATATACGGGGCCTCAGAGGGATCTGATAACTTTATATAAATATATACGGTGCATCAGAGGGATCTGATAGCTTTATATAAATATATACGGGGCCTCAGAGGGGTCTGATAACTTTAATAAATATATACGGGGCCTCAGAGGGGTCTGATAACTTTATATAAATATATAAGGGCCTCAGAGGGATCTGATAACTTTATATAAATATATACGGGGCCTCAGAGGGTCTGATAACTTTATATAAATATATACGGGGCCTCAGAGGGGTCTGATAACTTTATATAAATATATACGGGGCCTCAGAGGGATCTGATAACTTTATATAAATATATACGGGGCCTCAGAGGGGTCTGATAACTTTATATAAATATATACGGGGCCTCAGAGGGGTCTGATAACTTTATATAAATATATACGGGGCCTCAGAGGGATCTGATATCTTTATATAAATATATACGGGGCCTTAGAGGGATCTGATAACTTTATATAAATATATACGGGGCCTCAGAGGGGTCTGATAACTTTATATAAATATATATGGGGCCTCAGAGGGATCTGATAACTTTATATTAATATATACGGGGCCTCCGAGGGGTCTGATAACTTTATATAAATATATAAGGGCCTCAGAGGGATCTGATAACTTTATATAAATATATACGGGGCCTCAGAGGGGTCTGATAACTTTATATAAATATATACGGGGCCTCAGAGGGGTCTGATAACTTTATATAAATATATACGGGGCTCAGAGGGATCTGATATCTTTATATAATATATACGGGGCCTCAGAGGGGTCTGATAACTTTATATAAATATATACGGGGCCTCAGAGGGTCTGATAACTTTATAAATATAATACGGGGCCTCAGAGGGGTCTGATAACTTTATATAAATATATACGGGGCCTCAGAGGGATCTGATAACTTTATATAAATATATACGGGGCCTCAGAGGGGTCTGATAACTTTATATAAATATATACGGGGCTCAGAGGGGTCTGATAACTTATATAAATATATAAGGGCCTCCGAGGGCTGATAACTTATATAAATATATACGGGGCCTCAGAGGGTCTGATATTTTATATAAATATATACGGGGCCTCAGAGGGTCTGATAACTTTATATAAATATATACGGGGCTCAGAGGGATCTGATATCTTTATATAATATATACGGGGCTTAGAGGGATCTGATAACTTTATATAATATATACGGGGCTCAGAGGGTCTGATAACTTTATATAAATATATATGGGGCCTCAGAGGGATCTGATAACTTTATATTAATATATACGGGGCCTCAGAGGGTCTGATAACTTTATATAAATATATACGGCCTCAGAGGGGTCTGATAACTTTATATAAATATATATGGGGCCTCAGAGGGATCTGATAACTTTATATAATATATACGGGGCCTCCGAGGGGTCTGATAACTTTATATAAATATATACGGGGCCTCAGAGGGGTCTGATAACTTTATATAAATATATACGGGGTCTCAGAGGGGTCTGATAACTTTATATAAATATATACGGGGCCTCAGAGGGGTCTGATAACTTTATATAAATATATACGGGGCCTCAGAGGGGTCTGATAACTTTTTATATAAATAAAGACAAATATCGTACAGGGTGAAGTGCCCACCAGAAATTGGTATATAGTCCGCTCGCTAGAATGTTGTGAATGGAGGTTCCTCTAAATACTGTTTACAGAGTAAAACCCAAAGAAACCAGCGCAGCGCCCGTCAGCATAAGTCCAGTGGTTTGCAGATACAACATACACTGAATGTCCATATAGAGGATTCAGATGTTCCTTCTTCAAAAAATTCACCCCTATAGGTGGTGTCTTCCAGAAATGCTGCAGGAAAGACAGAAGTAACAACGCCTGCGCAGTATGTAGGTTCAGGATAGCAGCTATTGAATATACACACATCCAACTCCTATTCTATTGAGTCCACATCTGGCTCTGGGTTGGATTTCAGAATAGGTCTTCATGTTCTTTCAGGAGCCCATTAACCCCTCAGTTACTCCTCTGAGCTCCTTTTGAGCTTTCCCG
The DNA here is from genome assembly GCA_009667805.1 of Leptobrachium leishanense. Taxonomy (NCBI): domain Eukaryota; kingdom Metazoa; phylum Chordata; class Amphibia; order Anura; family Megophryidae; genus Leptobrachium; species Leptobrachium leishanense. Next base: position 7,832 of record RXON01000419.1, on the reverse strand, counting down.
AACGCGTTTCGCCGGATGGTTTTCTCTTTGCTTTGTTCTCGCTGTTTCCTTTTATATTGTAAGAAGGGCTGACATATTAAGAGATACAAGTAACGGGTGACAGAAAATCCTTTATCTACACATTATGTGCATCTAACGTGTTGGCAACATGCTCTAGCCTGTGGGACTCCAGGGGTTAAATGATTGCAAATTGTAATTTTTCTTTTTAGAGAGCAAGATAGCCCTTACAGCGGCGCCGGTAGGTATGTGCTTACTCTGCCTACTTATAAATCCGGCCCTGTCTGTGGTTTTAAAGGACGTTGTGTGTTTTCTTGCGTACAGGTGGATTAAAGGAGAAGAGATGGTAAAGGGACATTGTCGCTGCTTTTTATCGGGCACCGCCATTGCCTGTTTTTGCTGCAGGTTATGGGAGTGGCTGTAACGGCGGCTGCAGTTTTTCATTGTTAACCCCCAAAGAGCCCCCCCTTTTCTGTGTGTTAACGAGCGATACAATGCAGTCATTTTCCCCTATGGATCTAATTCTCGCTGTCCGGTCGAGTGACCCCGCGTGTTTTTATAGAGTGTTTCATTACTGTCCGGTCGAGTGACCCCGCGTGTTTTTATAGAGCGTTTCATTACTGTCCGGTCGAGTGACCCCGTGTGTTTTTATAGAGTGTTTCATTGCTGTCCGGTCGAGTGACCCCGCGTGTTTTTATAGAGCGTTTCATTACTGTCCGGTCGAGTGACCCCGTGTGTTTTTATAGAGCGTTTCATTACTGTCCGGTCGAGTGACCCCGTGTTTTTATAGAGCGTTTCATTGCTGTCTGGTCGAGTGACCCCGCGTGTTTTTATAGAGCGTTTCATTGCTGTCCGGTCGAGTGACCCCGTGTGTTTTTATAGAGTGTTTCATTACTGTCCGGTCGAGTGACCCCGTGTGTTTTTATAGAGTGTTTCATTACTGTCTGGTCGAGTGACCCCGCGTGTTTTTATAGAGTGTTTCATTGCTGTCTGGTCGAGTGACCCCGCGTGTTTTTATAGAGCGTTTCATTACTGTCCGGTCGAGTGACCCCGTGTGTTTTTATAGAGCGTTTCATTACTGTCCGGTCGAGTGACCCCGTGTGTTTTTATAGAGCGTTTCATTACTGTCTGGTCGAGTGACCCCGTGTGTTTTTATAGAGCGTTTCATTACTGTCCGGTCGAGTGACCCCGCGTGTTTTTATAGAGTGTTTCATTGCTGTCTGGTCGAGTGACCCCGTGTGTTTTTATAGTGCGTTTCATTACTGTCCGGTCGAGTGACCGCCGTGTGTTTTTATAGAGCGTTTCATTGCTGTCCGTCGAGTGACCCCGTGTGTTTTTATAGAGTTTCATTACTGTCCGTCGAGTGACCCCGTGTGTGTTTTTATAGAGTGTTTCATTACTGTCCGTCGAGTGACCCCGTGTGTTTTTATAGAGCGTTTCATTGCTGTCCGGTCGAGTGACCCGTGTGTTTTTATAGAGCGTTCATTACTGTCCGGTCGAGTGACCCCGTGTGTTTTTATAGAGCGTTTCATTACTTCCGGTCGAGTGACCCCGCGTGTTTTTATAGAGCGTTTCATTACTGTCCGGTCGAGTGACCCCGTGTTTTTATAGAGCGTTTCATTACTGTCGGTCGAGTGACCCCGCGTGTTTTTATAGAGCGTTTCATTACTGTCCGGTCGAGTGACCCCGCTTTTATAGTGTTTCATTACTGTCCGTCGAGTGACCCCGTGTGTTTTTATAGTGCGTTTCATTGCTGTCCGTCGAGTGACCCCGCGTGTTATTTATAGAGCGTTTCATTGCTGTCCGGTCGAGTGACCCGCGTGTTTTTATAGAGCGTTTCATTACTGTCGGTCGAGTGACCCCCGTGTGTTTTTATAGAGCGTTTCATTACTGTCTCGGTCGATGACCCCGCTGTGTTTTTATAGAGTGTTTCATTACTGTCCGGTCGAGTGACCCGTGTGTTTTTATAGTGCTTTCATTGCTGTCCGGTCGAGTGACCCCGTGTGTTTTTATAGTGCGTTTCATTGCTGTCCGGTCGAGTGACCCGCGTGTTTTTATAGAGCGTTTCATTACTGTCCGGTCGAGTGACCCCGTGTGTTTTTATAGAGTGTTTCATTACTGTCCGGTCGAGTGACCCCGTGTGTTTTTATAGTGCGTTTCATTGCTGTCCGGTCGAGTGACCCCGTGTGTTTTTATAGTGCGTTTCATTGCTGTCCGGTCGAGTGACCCCGCGTGTTTTTATAGAGCGTTTCATTGCTGTCCGGTCGAGTGACCCCGTGTGTTTTTATAGAGCGTTTCATTGCTGTCCGGTCGAGTGACCTCGCGTGTTTTTATAGAGTGTTTCATTGCTGTCCGGTCGAGTGACCCCGTGTGTTTTTATAGAGCGTTTCATTACTGTCCGGTCGAGTGACCCCGCGTGTTTTTATAGTGCGTTTCATTGCTGTCCGGTCGAGTGACCCCGCGTGTTTTTATAGAGCGTTTCATTGCTGTCTGGTCGAGTGACCCCGCGTGTTTTTATAGAGCGTTTCATTGCTGTCCGGTCGAGTGACCCCGCGTGTTTTTATAGAGCGTTTCATTGCTGTCTGGTCGAGTGACCCCGTGTGTTTTTATAGAGTGTTTCATTACTGTCCGGTCGAGTGACCCCGTGTGTTTTTATAGAGCGTTTCAATGCTGTCCGGTCGAGTGACCCCGCGTGTTTTTATAGAGCGTTTCATTACTGTCCGGTCGAGTGACCCCGCGTGTTTTTATAGAGTGTTTCATTACTGTCCGGTCGAGTGACCCCGTGTGTTTTTATAGAGCGTTTCAATGCTGTCCGGTCGAGTGACCCCGCGTGTTTTTATAGAGAGAATCCCCTGCACCTTTAAGGCAGGGGGACATGACTGATGGCCTGGGACGGATGGTCAGATAAGGAAATAAGGAGCCATTGGTTATGTGTGTGCAACATTGTTTCACTTACCTATATATGCATCTGTGGTGGGTGTGTTCTGTCTCTTGTTCCTGGACAGCTTCAACGGTGCATCAAGGAGATTCTGTGAGGGACCAGGAAACGTGGTGATTGAAATGGCTGTGATTTATTTTCTTTGTTTGCTGGATCAGTTTAGGGAGTGTGTCCCACATATCAGCTTATGAGATGCTTTTTATCTCACACATATCAGTTTATGAGATGCTTTTTATCTCACACATATCAGCTTATGAGATGCTTTTTATCTCACACATATCAGCTTATGAGATGCTTTTTATCTCACACATATCAGTTTATGAGATGCTTTTTATCTCACACATATCAGCTTATGAGATGCTTTTTATCTCACACATATCAGTTTATGGGATGCTTTTTATCTCACACATATCAGCTTATGAGATGCTTTTTATCTCACACATATCAGTTTATGAGATGCTTTTTATCTCACACATATCAGCTTATGAGATGCTTTTTATCTCACACATATCAGTTTATGAGATGCTTTTTATCTCACACATATCAGTTTATGAGATGCTTTTTATCTCACACATATCAGCTTATGAGATGCTTTTTATCTCACACATATCAGTTTATGGGATGCTTTTTATCTCACACATATCAGCTTTATGAGATGCTTTTTATCTCACACATATCAGTTTATGAGATGCTTTTTATCTCACACATATCAGTTTATGAGATGCTTTTTATCTCACACATATCAGCTTATGAGATGCTTTTTATCTCACACATATCAGTTATATGGGATGCTTTTTATCTCACACATATCAGCTTATGAGATGCTTTTTATCTCACACATATCAGTTTATGGGATGCTTTTTATCTCACACATATCAGTTTTATGAGATGCTTTTTATCTCACACATATCAGCTTATGAGATGCTTTTTATCTCACACATATCAGTTTATGAGATGCTTTTTATCTCACACATATCAGCTTATGAGATGCTTTTTATCTCACACATATCAGTTTATGGATGCTTTTTATCTCACACATATCAGTTTATGGGATGCTTTTTATCTCACACATATCAGTTTATGGATGCTTTTATTCACACATATCAGTTTATGAGATGCTTTTTATCTCACACACATCAGTTTTATGAGATGCTTTTTATCTCACACATATCAGTTTATGGGATGCTTTTTATCTCACACATATCAGCTTATGAGATGCTTTTTATCTCACACATATCAGCTTATGAGATGCTTTTTATCTCACACATATCAGCTTATGGGATGCTTTTTATCTCACACATATCAGCTTATGAGATGCTTTTTATCTCACACATATCAGTTTATGAGATGCTTTTTATCTCACACATATCAGTTTATGAGATGCTTTTTATCTCACACATATCAGTTTATGAGATGCTTTTTATCTCACACATATCAGTTTATGAGATGCTTTTTATCTCACACATATCAGTTTATGAGATGCTTTTTATCTCTCACATATCAGTTTATGAGATGCTTTTTATCTCACACATATCAGTTTATGAGATGCTTTTTATCTCACACATATCAGTTTATGGGATGCTTTTTATCTCACACATATCAGTTTATGGATGCTTTTTATCTCACACATATCAGCTTATGAGATGCTTTTTATCTCACACATATCAGTTTATGGATGCTTTTTATCTCACACATATCAGCTTATGAGATGCTTTTATCTCACACATATCAGTTTATGGATGCTTTTTATCTCACACATATCAGTTTATGGATGCTTTTTATCTCACACATATCAGTTTATGGATGCTTTTTATCTCACACATATCAGTTTATGAGATGCTTTTTATCTCACACATATCAGTTTATGATGCTTTTTATCTCACACATATCAGTTTATGGGATGCTTTTTATCTCACACATATCAGCTTATGAGATGCTTTTTATCTCACACATATCAGTTTATGGATGCTTTTATCTCACACATATCAGTTTATGGATGCTTTTTATCTCACACATATCAGCTTATGGGATGCTTTTTATCTCACACATATCAGTTTATGAGATGCTTTTTATCTCACACATATCAGCTTATGGGATGCTTTTTATCTCACACATATCAGTTTATGAGATGCTTTTTATCTCACACATATCAGTTTATGGATGCTTTTTATCTCACACATATCAGTTTATGAGATGCTTTTTATCTCACACATATCAGTTTATGAGATGCTTTTATCTCACACATATCAGTTTATAAGATGCTTTTATCTCACACATATCAGTTTATGAGATGCTTTTTATCTCACACATATCAGTTTATGAGATGTTTTATCTCACACATATCAGTTTATAAGATGCTTTTTATCTCACACATATCAGCTTATGAGATGCTTTTATCTCACACATATCAGTTTATGAGATGCTTTTATCTCACACATATCAGTTTATGAGATGCTTTTTATCTCACACATATCAGCTTATGAGATGCTTTTATCTCACACATAGAGTTTATGAGGTGCTTTTATCTCACACATATCAGTTTATGAGATGCTTTTTATCTCACACATATCAGTTTATGAGATGCTTTTTATCTCACACATATCAGTTTATGAGATGCTTTTTATCTCACACATATCAGCTTATGAGATGCTTTTTATCTCACACATATCAGTTTATGGGATGCTTTTTATCTCACACATATCAGTTTATGAGATGCTTTTTATCTCACACATATCAGCTTATGAGATGCTTTTTCCTCACACATATCAGTTTATGAGATGCTTTTTATCTCACACATATCAGCTTATGGATGCTTTTTATCTCACACATATCAGTTTATGAGATGCTTTTATCTCACACATATCAGTTTATGAGATGCTTTTTATCTCACACATATCAGTTTTATGGATGCTTTTATCTCACACATATCAGTTTATGATGCTTTTTATCTCACACATATCAGTTATGAGATGCTTTTTATCTCACACATATCAGCTTATGAGATGCTTTTATCTCACACATATCAGTTTATGAGATGCTTTTTATCTCACACATATCAGTTTATGGATGCTTTTTATCTCACACATATCAGCTTATGAGATGCTTTTTTATCTCACACATATCAGTTTATGAGATGCTTTTTATCTCACACATATCAGTTTATGGGATGCTTTTTATCTCACACATATCAGCTTATGAGATGCTTTTTATCTCACACATATCAGTTTATGGATGCTTTTTATCTCACACATATCAGTTATGAGATGCTTTTTATCTCACACATATCAGCTTATGAGATGCTTTTATCTCACACATATCAGTTTATGAGATGCTTTTTATCTCACACATATCAGCTTATGGATGCTTTTTATCTCACACATATCAGTTTATGAGATGCTTTTTATCTCACACATATCAGTTTATGAGATGCTTTTTATCTCACACATATCAGTTTATGGATGCTTTTTATCTCACACATATCAGTTTATGAGATGCTTTTTATCTCACACATATCAGTTTATGAGATGCTTTTTATCTCACACATATCAGCTTTATGAGATGCTTTTTATCTCACACATATCAGTTTATGAGATGCTTTTTATCTCACACATATCAGTTTATGGGATGCTTTTTATCTCACACATATCAGCTTATGAGATGCTTTTTATCTCACACATATCAGTTTATGAGATGCTTTTTATCTCACACATATCAGTTTATGGGATGCTTTTTATCTCACACATATCAGTTTATGAGATGCTTTTTATCTCACATATCAGTTTATGAGATGCTTTTTATCTCACACATATCAGTTTATGAGATGCTTTTTATCTCACACATATCAGCTTTATGAGATGCTTTTTATCTCACACATATCAGTTATGGATGCTTTTATCTCACACATATCAGTTTATGAGATGCTTTTTATCTCACACATATCAGTTTATGGGATGCTTTTTATCTCACACATATCAGTTTATGAGATGCTTTTTTCTCACACATATCAGTTTATGAGATGCTTTTTATCTCACACATATCAGTTTATAAGATGCTTTTTATCTCACACATATCAGTTTATGAGATGCTTATTTACACAAATCAGTTTATGAGATGCTTTTTATCTCACACATATCAGTTTATAGATGCTTTTTATCTCACACATATCAGTTTATGGGATGCTTTTTATCTCACACATATCAGCTTATGGGATGCTTTTTATCTCACACATATCAGTTTATAAGATGCTTTTTATCTCACACATATCAGTTTATGAGATGCTTTTTATCTCACACATATCAGTTTATGGGATGCTTTTTATCTCACACATATCAGCTTATGAGATGCTTTTTATCTCACACATATCAGTTTATGAGATGCTTTTTATCTCACACATATCAGTTTATGAGCTGCTTTTTATCTCACACATATCAGCTTATGAGATGCTTTTTATCTCACACATAGCAGTTATGAGGTGCTTTTTATCTCACACATATCAGTTTATGAGATGCTTTTTATCTCACACATATCAGTTTATGAGATGCTTTTATCTCACACATATCAGTTTATGGATGCTTTTATCTCACACATATCAGTTTATGAGATGCTTTTTAATCTCAACACATATCAGTTTATGAGATGCTTTTTATCTCACACCAGATTTATGAGATGCTTTTTATCTCATATCAGTTTATGAGATGCTTTTTATCTCACACATATCAGTTTATGAGAATGCTTTTTATCTCACACATATCAGTTTATGAGGTGCTTTTTATCTCACACATCACTTTATGAGATGCTTTATTAACACAATATCAGTTTATGAGATGCTTTTAATCTCACACATATCAGCTTATGAGATGCTTTTTATCTCACCATATCAGCTTATGAATGCTTTTTA